>VZTA01023392.1:82116-125977 GCA_013398855.1 Mohoua ochrocephala | reverse complement strand
GTGATGGCGAGCTTTTGGAAATGAAGCCCATAAAACTCCTTGGGACCTTTAGAATCTGTTACCAACCCTCCCAGGCTGCATCGACAGTTCCCCTGAGTCCTGGTGGAGCATGGTACTCAGATTTTTAGCCTCAGCTCCTTTTTCCTGCTACTACAAGTCTAGTGGGCAAAGCTAGTACATCTGACAAACGTAAAATGAAAAGACCCTTTGCAGAAGACAAATGATTGATTTATAATTGGAAACACAGGGACCAAAAATTGTGGTTGAAGATCTGTATTTACTCACCCACAGATGAAATAAATGCAGTTGACTCTGAAATGATTGTTCACTATCTGAATTTTAAATGTTCTTGTTTTCTTGGGAGGATTTTATGGGAATTTTTAATAGAATTTGAATAGTTGGCAATCAAGACAATGACAATTTTTTTAACAATTCTTACATAGGAAATTGCCTCAACGCATTGAATCCTCTGCTCCACATAGCTTATTTGGTTAGTTTAATTGTAAAGAGGAGTAAATATTTTGGTTGTGCTGAAGCTGTCTAACAGAAATGAAAGATGGAAAAGGCATATTAGGTCACCTTGAGGGCAAATTCACAGGTGCTGGAAGCTGGTATAATTGCACTGACGTCAATTCCCATTCTTTTCACTTGGAACTGCAGATGCTCAGCACCCCTGAAATCCCTGACGTGTATTCAGATTGTTCTTTTTATTACAACACAGTTTTTAGTGCATGGTCCCCTACGTTTTTGCTCATTAATGTGGTGATGTGTTGACTAACGTAAACATTCCTGTACTACCTGTTTTCACCTTTAGCATATTTAGCAGATTTAGTCTTTGGCAACTAAATGCAAGTAGAATGATACTTGCACCTTTTATACCAGAAAGCCAGGAGTCAAAACAGCAGAATCTGCTAATGCATTTACAGAGGTGTAAATTAGCAACATGGCTTCAAGTCTGGAGCATTTTGATTGTGAGGGAATGAAGTGACAATGTGGCACAAAAGAAAAATGCTTTGCAGAAACCATCAATAAATAATGACTTTTTATACAAAAATTCCAGTTCTTTTGGATTCATTGCCACCGAGATATACTTCAAAGAATGTTTTAAGCAGAAAGTTTAAGAGTAAGCGTTGACAGATTTCTATATATTATATATGGAAATTATAATTTAAATATAATTAATGAATTATAAATGGATCTATTTACCATTTTTCCAAATTGTTCAAATTTTTTCATTTTTCTGAATTGTCATCTAGAGGATTTATGAAAGGGTGCGAAGTCAGAGCGGTATAGGGTAGAATTAAGCAGTCAGAAAGGGATATTTTAGAAAATGTTAAATGTATTTAAAATAACTAGCAAGTGGGATAGTTTCTGGGTTAGAGTTGCTGCTTAGAATCATAGCACAGCAGTAACTTAGACAGTGAGATGGAGAAATCGCTTACACTTGTATCTACTCTGAGTTCCGAGGAAAAATGTGGTTACTATAGCAACTGCCACATTACACTTATGCAGTCTCTGGAATAGATTAAATTGCTGAAAACCTCAAGGTTTTGTTTGACTCTGTTGAGAACTGCAGCTAAATGTGCTGAAGTTACTTTATCAAAGGTATGTTAGTGTGCATGTTCTTACATGTTACTTACTGAAACTTTGGCTTGCTACTTTAGCTTATTTTTTTTTTGTAGCATATACTAATTCCAAATAACTTTGTCATGTTCATTTACTGTTTAGATGGAATCCACTTGGCTATATGTACATATAACGTAGACACTGAATGTGTGAAACATGCTATAGAAAATTTCCTGCCATGAGATGTAGCCAAGGGGTTTGGAAAATCAAAGTATTTCGTTACTCTGGGTGGTTTGTTTGGAGACCATCCTAAGAATCTATAAAAGAATTAATCATTCTATGGCAGCAGAAAGCAAGTCATGTGTTTGGTTTAGGTGGAAATTCACTCTGTGGGCTCAGTGCAGTTGGTCAACAATTGCAGATAAAGTCATCTAACAGACATCCATTATTTGAACACAATTTCATGCTTTATGTTGTAAGTTCTTAAATGCAGTGATTCTGAGGAGTGATGATTTATGCCTTCCTGATGTGTTTAAACACTTCAAAAGTTTAACTACCTAAGATGCAGGGAAATTCTGCTGCAAATATCTTTTGGATGGTGTTCATGCAGAACACAATACAAAATAAACATAGGGTGGGTGCAGCTGTAGAAAACAACATTTTTCTTTGAACAGCTGAGATGCCACAACATCTCATGCTGTGCTAGGAAAACTCTCGATATTTTGAATTGTAGGCCTTTTGGGCCTCCCCAAGCTGTGACTTCTGACAGAGAATGTAGGTATTGCAGTAGACATACCTAGAATAATTTAAAACTGAAATCCTGGGATTATGTGCATTTGTATGTTGTAGTAGGTGTTTTTGTTGTTGTTATTCTAGACCATTTCCTCTGTTCTAGGGAGGTAATATTTTAGCACTGTGGTTGCTGTTGATTCTTCCCCCTGCTTAATGAACAGTTTTTGTTTTCTCCTGCTGTCTCTGTTCTGGGCTTGCCCCACTGGGGCACGGAGAAAAGCACCTGGCAAGAGTCAGGGCTCCTGATTGCTTTGGTGCTGTTTTTTTCTAATGTGGCACGGAAAACTCTGCTTACTTTGCATGTTTACTTATTTCTTCCTCTCAGTTAGATTTCCCAAAGTCTTGAGTATGTCGCATCCCCTCCAGAAAGCAACTGGGTATGGTTCTTCCAAAGGTCTGAGTTTTCACCTGGCTTCCTAACTGGTCACCTACTACCCTTCCCTTTCTGAATTTAACTCTTTCTTTAGAGCTCATTTTTAATTTTTCATATTTCCTTGGCAAATCCCGACAGTCTCTGAAGCTTTACTTTGTTCAGATGTTCTGTCTTTTTCACTCAGTGTTTCTTATTGATTTATTTATCTGTTTGGTGATTTTTTGGTGATGTGACTCTGTGGTACTCTATTTTCTGTTTATTGCTCAAAGTTTTAGACTGAAGTAGTGCTTTCTTCCACCCTTCAAGGTAATTTCTGTTTTTCCCTGAGAGGACACAGAAGTCTGGTGCTGAAACATTAGCAAGTCTTTTGTAATGAGTGACAGTTATTTCATTTACTTTCTGTACCTGATCCAATAACTCTTACAGCTTATTTGAATATGTCACTTGGTATTTTACATAGAAGTGCTGCATCATTTTCTTTGTAACATCCTTACTTGTAGATTTAACAGCACCAGGTTATCTAGGATTGCAGTTATTGGCTCTATGTGTTTATGAAATACATTATCATAAATATTCATGATTTCTTGTGTGTATTTGATATCAGTTTGCAATGTTAATCCTGCCTCAGGACCAACTTCCATCATGACAAGTACAAGAAATGTATTCTTCTTGCCTACTTTGTGAGCATCATAAATTAAAACCTTTGAAATGCACACAATGTAATTTGCCTTGCTTTGTCCCCTATGGTATTTGTCTCAATGCCTTGTCATTGAGTTTTCATGGGAGCTACATTTTTTTCCTTGTCAGATAACCTGGGTTCTGTCTTCTTTGTCGTAAACTGTCACTTTATTCTTTTGTTACCCACTTCATTTTGTCATCTTTGAAAACAGGTTCCTGTGCTGCCACTTCCATGGCAAAACACATCCTTGTGCTATGTTGGAGATGGTTAGACTCAGTGATTGTTTGAAGGTGGGATACTGTTCTTGTTTAGGGTGCTAGGGAAATTAAAAGAAGAGAAAAATGGCTTCTAGACAGAAGGAGGCTGTCTTCAACTCTTTTCACGGTAAATCCAGCTGAAAACAAGGCATGTGTAAAACTGCAGTGCACTGTGGGGAGACCATTCCATGTATGCTTCATTCACTTGGGTTGGTTTGTTGTTACTTTTCCCCCCAAGCTTCTCACTCTTAGTCAATATTAAAATCTGGGTTTAGCTATAGTAATACTGTTATATATTCATGTGCAAATGTGTGACATCCAGCTTAGTTTTCTGAGGATGACTTTCTGAGCAGACACAGGGATACAGTTGAGAATTACAATTAGCTGAACATTTCTGCTCAGTTTTCTTGATTATAGGCATCAAACGTATTTTTATCTGTATTTCCATTAATTCACTTTTTGCTCAGTTCCCATAACCAGATAGCTTTGAAATTAAGGATGATTTTTAATGCATAAAACACTTGAAGAAAAATGCCTACTGACTACTTTTATATTGATGATAAATTCTCAATATCAAATGAGAACATTTTACCACTAAGAAGTCCTACAATTTTTTTTATCCCAGTTTTCATTCACTGTTAGCAAGATTCATATTTGTCAGGATCTGTCAGCTTTTTAACAATTTACTTTACGAGTTTTTTAGTTACAGTAAAAACTTAGCTTGTTTATCCTGCAAAACTCATTTTGCTCCCTTGTATTGCTAAAATTATGTCCAAGTTTCTTTGCTACTGTTTTTTCACTTTTAAATACGTCCGTAGATGTAAAAGTTGAGAAAACAATTAGACATCTCAAGTGACTTTTAGTGACAGTGGGATGAGGATTGGGGCTGTTACAAGGTGTCTTCTGTGAGAATGGCCCCTGGCTGTCCCTGTGTTGAGCAGTCAGTTTCAGCTGGCTCCAAAACGGACCCACCACTGGTCAAAGCTGATCAGAGCAGCCACGCTTGTGTATAAATGTGCTTTAGGAAGTAAACTCTGCACAGCAGCTGTGGAAATGAGGACTGAGACATGAGAAAAAATACTGAAACAACCCCGCAGACACCAAGGTCAGTGTAGGAAGGGGAGTAGGTGTTAACAGGTGCCAAAGCAGAGATTCCCCTGCATCCCAAGGAGCAGAACATGGTAATGCAGGTTAACCCGCTGCAGCCCATGGAAGAGATGGATGGAGCAGATATGCTTCAAACTGCAGCCCATGGAGGATACCAAGGTGGAGGAAGTGGTTATGTCATAAAGGAAGCTGCAGCCCAGGTAGAGCCCACACTGGAGCAGGTTTGCTGGCAGGAACTGTGGCCTGTGGAGAGCCCCCACTGGAGCAGTCTGTTCCTGAAGGACTCTGCTCTATGCAAAGAATCCTTGTTGGAGCACTTTATGAACAGCTTCAGTCCATAGGAAGGACCCACACTGAAGCAGTTCAGGAAGGGCTGTATCCTGTGGGAAGGACCCCATGTTGGAGCTGGAGAACAGTGCGAAGAGGAAGGAGGAGCAGAGATGAAGTGCTATTACGGACTGACCACAAGCCCCATTCCTTATCCCACTGTGCCACTTAGAGCAGGGAGAAAGTTGAAGACCGATGAAAGGAGGAGGGAAGTTGAGCCTGGGAAGAAGGGGGTGTGAGGGCAAGGCATATTTAGTTTGGTCTTTTTCTCACCATTCTAGTCTATTTTTAATTGGCAGTAAATTAAATCAATGTTCTCCAGCTAGAGTCTGTTTTGCCTGTGGCAGTTTCCTGCCCTTAATAAGCCATGAGCATTTCTATCTTATCTCTTTGTTTTGCAGAGGAGGGGGAATGGAGAGTGGTTTGGTGGGCATCTGGCAGCCAGCCAAGGTTAACCCACTGGACATTGTTTGCTTGCAGTGTTGTAAGTAATAGAAGCTACCTTTGGTTGATGGATTCCTCGTGCGTAGAAAGACAGTTGTGTTTTCTATAATTCCAGCGTTTACTGCTCTACCATTTGCAATGCCCTAAGACATGACAGCAGAACCCACATGTAGAGCTTCGCTAACCCAGTGTTCAGTAAATTGGGGAGCTGATACTAAATGAAGTACATGTAACTGAAAGGGCAGGGCACCCTGATGTATTCCAAATGAATTTTGAAGGACACACAAAGGGAGTACCTTCCTTACACATTCTACTCAGAATTTTTTAGCACAGAACAGATAAGTGGAAAATTATAATGCTTTTATAGGGATGTCCACTTAATCTGTTTTTTCCCAGCTAATCATTCATTCTTTTATCTCTTACCGATCTGTTTATCAACAAATTACAATCTTTTCTTCCACCGATATTCTAGATACTAAAGTGTAACATTGCAAAATCACCAAGGGCAAGCAAAATTAGCACAAGGTGTGTGAGGCTTAGAAAAAGGGAGAATGGGAAGAAAAATGAAAATACAATGGGGTGAGGTAAGAAGGAAAAGAACAAAGATAAGTACTTAAATATGAAAAGGACAGGGAGTGAAAAGAAAGAAAAGAAAAATATTCTGCAGTAATAAACAGTAGTTATTCACTTAATGAAACAGCTGTATCTCTGAGTGTACACGCAGATATGTGTCTAGAGAGCTTCTGAAGCTCCTGTCAGCTAATGTTTTAGAGAAAACTATAGTGATATACGTCAGCCATCAGCAAAGGTCCTACCCAGATGCCACAAATGAATGCTTTCTCTGCAGTTTGTGGCTTCTTGGTACCTGTGGTAGATTAGATCTCACTAAAATTAGCTGTTAAAATTTGTGAATCTTTAAAGAACCTGTTGCAGGGTTAATCAAACTGTACAGGAGCTGTTGATGAGTCATTCAAACTGTACAGAAAAAAAAAATGGGCAGAGAAATAGGGTGATTTCTGCTGTGGAAGGGATTACTGGAAGGCAAACATCTGTAGTGAACTTGACTGAGGAAAACCTTCAGCACTGAGTGCCAAGAGCTATGTGAAGGATCTCAGTAAAATTAAAAACCCCATTCATTCAGAGTAAAAGACTAGAGAGGTATTACCAAGCAATAGCAAAGTGCATATGCTACTTGGGAAAAAGCTCTCTTAAAAGTTGCATGGAGACACAGTTTAAGATTCCTTTTTGGAATAACATTCCAATTTTTTTGGTGTAGGACTTAATTCATGTCTTGTGGACAAGCTCCTGCTATTCTTTCCTAATTTCGCGGTCCTCTCTTGCAGCCCCATTGTATCTTCCCATTGTTTTGTATTTTTAAACAAAAATGAACACCTGTTCTGCCAGTGCTAATGTCTGTGAGCTCACACTGTGTTTTAATCATCTCTGACTAGGAAAATCATTCAGGCTGCAGTTTTTCCTTCACGTTTATGCTTATTGGAAAGACTAAATACTTCATCTCACACTCAGGGAAGGAACTTGAAAATGCTGCACTGTGTTGCTGACAGCATTGCTGTCTTAGAATCATTTAGCATCATTGTAAGTATCAGCACGAATATACAGAAATTATTTCAACTGAGCATGCTTTTTGAGTAGGAAGAAATCTCAGGTTTTCACATACAGAGGTGCCAACCTACTCCGGTGTCAGCGGTGATTTTCCTTCTCTTTCACAGGAATACCTAGTAATGAAAACTGTGAGTTCAAGACTGATTGATCTGTCAGGCCTTCCTTCACAGAGCTCCTGAATGGTCCCTCTGTCTTTATGCAAAATGACATTTGAACAACTGCTTTTCATTTGTTTTGAGTTTTTTCGATGTGTACAGATTAGATGGGTATTAGGATGTCCTAATTAATCATGCAGGGAGATAGGGGAGACTAGTTATGTACATAACTCAGACTCCTAAGTAGAAAGACATCTCCTTCCCCATTTCTCTGTAAGTTCGGTCCCTGTCCCTTGCATTCCTTGTCCCATTCCCATTTCCTTCAACTTCAAAAAATTATTGCAAAATTTTGTCCCCCTCAAAGTGAATGAGAAACTTTGAAAGTTGCCAGTTTCCCTTACTGAAGCCACTAAATTGATGTACACTGGACCTAAATCCCTGAGTCCTCCCTGGCATAATTCTGTTGCCGTTAACTGGGACATGTATGCAAGTTATTGAGGTGTAAACAACAGGTTTGTTCAGTTCATAATGTGTAGTACTTTTGGCTTGGATGTTAATATTTTGTTAATATTTTGATTCTGTATGGTTTTTACAGTGGAAGGCAATTCAATAAAGCTTTCATAGTCAACATACCAAAACAAGTATTTGCAGTTAGATAATATAGGCTATATAATATAAGAATGCATTTCAAAGTAGAAGAGAAAGAACAAAGTAGACTTAATTAAGAAAGGTTCATCTTTTGGCAGGAGTAAATGTTTGCTTTCTCAATATCACTTTCTGTGGATTGCTTTTAGATTTTTGTCTTAATTTTCTTATTTTTAGGAGCTATGGTAGTTCTATTGTATTAATACCACCTTGTATGGTGATCTCTAGGTATTTCTTGGCAAAAGTGCTGTGGATGACTTATAGACAGCAAGTACACATAAGATTGTAAAACCTCAAAAAAGCAAACCAAATTTTACCAAAGACGTAATTCACATGGAAAATATTTTTTGGTGAGATTTTTAGGTCACTGTTACAACTCGTTTTATTTTAGAGCTTTTCAAGTAGATGCTGTAAGGATTATTTTATAATGCAAACATTTCCCCCTCTTTTCCCAAACTGATTTTATTCAAGTTGGTTTTGCTTCTGTATTTTAGGGTTGTGCAGAAATCATGGATGCAGTTCTGGTCTGATTGAGTCATATCATTGATTAGTTTTAGTGGGATAAGGGTTAAGTATCAAGGTTTCTTACTATATTTAAACTCCTGAAAACCATGTGTAAACAAAAAACCAGAGTTTTTGATAGAGTGATCCCAACAGCTTAATGGGATTTTCACTTGCATACATGAAAAGCAAGTCATAAAATTGCAGGAGGGAATGATGGAGAGAAGAATAATGAAAGTTATGTTTGAGAGTAAATGAAATTAGTCAGAGCATTGTGATTCTAGAAGAAACTAAATGATGCCATAATTAGATCTAGCCAAAACATTTTAGGAGAATGGCTTTTAGACCCACTAAACATATTGATTTATTATCTTAATGCATTTGATAAATAGCTTCAGAAAAGATAAAAGCAAACAACCTGATTCAACAAAACAAACATATTTTATTCCCTCTCCCAAAATAACAAAAATGTGATATTTAGCTTTACACCAAATGAAATTTTGAGATTAAACTCCCCCAATAAACAAACCCACCCCAAACAAAGCATTCTATTTTAATTGACTGAAATGTTTAGGCTAAGCAAATGCCATCACAGGGAGGCAGACTAAAAAGAGATATGAATTCATTATAAAGAACTGTAGTCATATACAGAGGTGGGATGTGGTAATTTGTGACATTTATACTTTTTTATTCTTCCTAGTCATTGGTGCCTCTGGGTTTACACTGAAAATAATGCAAGAAGAGTCTCTCAATATGGGTAAGTAAGTTAAAAAACCCAAGTTGTCTTAGGTCAAATATGTAGGACCAATATTGGGAGTATGTAGTTTTTTTGTTAAAAATATTTCAGGGCATAGTCAGACCTATGTGGATCAGCGTTTGTGTGATAAGATTAATACTAAACTGCATGCTGTCCAAATTATATTTTTCCATCAACTTATTTTCATGCAAATTTAAACTGTTGTGGGAAATTTAACCTCTTTGTCTATATGAAAGCTGGTAGTTTATACCAATGGTTCTGAAGGTCGTGATTACAAGTTACTAGAATATAAAGCACTGACAACGTAGTCAGAAAGGTTTTCTCTATCTAAAGCAAGTTATTACTTTTAGCAGATGTATCATGGTTCTATAGATCTTAGAATTATAAGAACACAAATAAGAAAAGAAGTGAATGGCTAACAGATCCTGTTTGTTTGTTTGTTTGTTTGCTTAGGAAAAAATAAAGACTAAAAATGTTATTCAGTGCTGGACTCAAATTTATTGCTGCTCTGATTCAGCTTTAAAAAACCCACTTATCCACAATACAAGGTGACACAGTAATGCATTTATAATATTCTGTGCTACCATTATGCTACCAAGTTTTGAATGCTAAAAGAGTTATCTCTTGTTTGCTCAATACAATGTACGTGTCCTAGTTAATACTATGTATAATGAGTCTGTTGTTGTATTTTCAAATGCCACTTGTTTATAATCAAAAAGGATTTCCTATTTATGTGCATTTCCTGGCAACTGATGGGTTTTATTTTTTCGGTTTTGCTTGTTTGCTTACTGAGAATTGATTTACTCAAAAGCTGTTATCTAAGTCCATCCCTGACCAGTTTGACTGATCCAAGTAGATCTGGTTGTTCCACATGTCACTTTAATCCCTGATGAGGAGAATTTACTTGACCAAAGAAGACAGTAGAAAATTTCAGTAACTTAAAGATGCTGAGTGAGCAACAAAAAAGAAAATGCAATTCCGTGTTAATAAATACGTACTGAAGTTAAAATTAAACCTAGTGGTGCACTTTACAGCATTCTAAGACAAGAGTATTGCTTGAAGAAAGGGAGAAAAATAATTATGAGCAGTTCGGCTACGGTCAGGAAAGTTAGCACGATATTGGGACACATATGAAGTAGGGTGAAGAATAAAAAGAGATTATTATAATGCTTTCGTGCGTCAGTGGTAGGAGTTCTTGTATAGCTCTGTATGCAGGGCTTTCCACCACATCTCAGAGAGATAGTAACCATCTATAAGGGGATTCAGAGAAGGACAATAACAATTCTAGAGAATCTGGAACACCTCTCATGAAAGAAAATTGGGAGGGTTTTCCTTGGAAAGAAGATGAGTAAGGGGGAACACAATAAAAGTATACAAAATACCTAATGCTGTAGAAAGGTTAAGAACAATTTTTCCTCCTCTTTTATAATACAAAAGAGGCATTAATGAGAACATTTATTTACTTATATTTAGAATAATAGAGGTGTCTATCCAAGACAGGATGTACGCTTCCTTACATAATTATGCAATAAATATCTTCATGTAAAACCTAAGCAGCATTAGGGTAACCTGTTCCACAAGGACTCAGACCTGCAGAGACAAAGATCTACATGCAATACAAAAAAGAGTTCAGGGATGTACGTAATAAAGATGGTAAATTGAAAGCTGATATTTTTTCCCCCGTGCATAAGGTAATTAAATGGGAGAACTATAGTGCAACAGAAAGCGATAGGACCAAACATTTAGCAAAACTAAAAAGAGATTGCATGTTTGTAATTTTAATCATGCTTTACAAAGTCATTACAATTAATTATAAGAACTTAGTAAACCATAGTATGTCTCATTTCAGAGCTTAAATTTATGTCTAATGATATGAGACCACGATGAAACTTTGTGTAGATTGGTGTAGATAATTTTCACTCTGGAATGATTTTACACTTTCCTGTGAAACAATTGCATTGGATGCTCTAAGAGATCATTAAGATTTGATGGACTTTGGTGTGATCTAATATTTTGATTCTTATGTTTCTGTATTAGTAAATATGTTGCATCTAGCTCTGGTAAAGCAAAGTCGTTATGAAGCAAGATGCTGAGAAGCATAGAATGTTAAGCTTGCATCATTAGAGAGCAAAATTGCTTCAAACAGGCATTCCTGATGTTAAGGAACTTTAGCCAATGCACAGTTGACTTGTGTATGGGGCT
The DNA here is from genome assembly GCA_013398855.1 of Mohoua ochrocephala. Lineage (NCBI taxonomy): Eukaryota > Metazoa > Chordata > Aves > Passeriformes > Acanthizidae > Mohoua > Mohoua ochrocephala. The sequence goes on along the minus strand of VZTA01023392.1, from coordinate 114,609 downwards.
ATGAGTTGGATTGCTTAGAGAGCGATGGTAGTTAAAGGGCTTAAAGTGTTATTCAACATATTTTAACTGACTATAAAAAATGTTTCAGGCAGAACCAATTTTTAGGGAGCATCCATTTCAGTAAAAAGTAAAGTGAATTTTTGCTTTGCTCCCTATTTTTCGTTGTTAGTTTTAAAGTACCTTGACAAGTATATGCAAAAATATGTAGGGTCAGACCCTGCTGTTTATTATAAACAATTCCCCTGTCAAAGAAGTGGGATAAATGTATACGAGACACTTTAGAGACCCTTTAATACTATAGCATTCAATACTGTGAATGAGAAACTCTTGGCTGCTGAAAAACATGTTTGAGCTGTGTGGAAAGCTGTAAAGGTGTTTCTTAAGAAGTACAACACAGAATTTGTTTTGGTTTTTCCATACACAACCTATTAAAATCTCACACTACACATCTTGCTGAAAATATGGATATGGACAAATTAATGCTGGGTAAGCTGGTCTGTGAACTTAGAATGCATTAAAGCTTGTGCACTAAGTGCCCATTTATCTATCCTACGGTACACGCACAGGGCTACTTTGTTTTTATCAAGACTTGTCACAAATTCAGAAGCTGTGTATTCAGATATATGTATCACAGATAGTTCCACTGAAATTTTTTCAATAACTTCTTTGCATGTTCATAGATTTAATTCGGGGGCTTTGGAGATAGACAATATCTCTCAAAAAACAAATGCAGAACACAGTACACCTATTTTAGCTTTTTTCAGCATATAGAGAAAATACCCTGGGTTCAGTAAGACTGTTCATGACATCAAGAATATTCCAATTGCTCTGGTACACAGGGTAAAATGAACCAAAAAGAGAGATGCTGTTTTAAGGAAAACAGGATATAATTTCATCAGTGTTTATGAGAGCACTGGAACATGCAAAGCTGTGAATAAGAGACTTAGCTTCCCAGCTGGCAACTTATTGATTAAAAGAGCAGTTCACTAATGAGATAACTAGAAGAAGCCAAAGCCAAAAAAGCCTGCGCAATCAAATATGCTGACATTGTTTAACAGTGAGCATGTTTGCACAGGAGCACTGGAACTTTGCTGTTTGAGAGAAAATGGCTTTACCTTCTCTTGATTTATTTTTTTAGCCCTCTGTAATATATTCTTTAGCTTTGTAACTAGCATAGTATTTAGGCAGAGTCTTTAATCAGACCCAATTATACTGTCTGAACAGAACTCCAAGGAGTGGCTGCATTTCAAAAAATATGTATGCTACATCTACAGGTAGATGCTACAGTTGGCTATTTTTTCTAGGCAAGAGGAGTATAGGCTACTGCATAATTTGTGAGCAGTTAATTTCCATAGCAATATAGAGAAATTTGACTTGCGAGTACTGAGGCCACTCATACAATCAGTTTTGCTCTGTACTGTCTTTGGTTAGCTAGGAGACTCTTTCTCACCTTGGCAGATGTTCTTTCCTCGACTGCCATACCTTTGTTGAGTCTCACATGGACTATGACAACTTGAACAGAAAGCTTTGGAGAGCCTGTGAGCTTACAGGGCTCTTTAAATCTGCCTGTTTTCTTAAATGACTCTGTTTTCTTCTCTCTGTCTAGACTTTCCATTAAACACTGACAAAAAGATACTTCAGGCTTGCGCATAGACAAATTCTCAAGTCTTCTGTAGCTCTGTTCTCTTGATTGTCCAAATTGTGAAATAGGGAGCAAGCAACTGGGGCTCTCGTGTGCCTGGATGCGACCAGAATGTGTGCCAGCACCAGGAGCTAGGAAATGCTACTGGATTTAATGCTGAGGTTTAAGCATTGCCCATCCCACTCACCTGAAGTTCCAGGAAAAACATGCTCTGACACCATAAAACTCTCCATGATAGTGTAAGGCTTATGCGGTCAGAAACTTAAGCTTGTAACTATGGGATGATTTTCCTGTATGGATTGCAAAATGATCCATCACCTCTGAGCTGGGATGCAGCTGGACAGCAATGATAGAACTGTGCAGCCGTGCTTGCTCTCTGTTGTCAAATGATACAAAGTGCATGCTGTATTGATTAGTTCATGTTTGCTCTAAGTGGACCATATATTTCTGTGGCCTTTCCTCCCTAACATAGTAGACGGCAATATGCTAGTATTTGTACATTAAAAGTACTTTAAGAATTGTATCAAATGAAGCGCTTGTGTACATTGCCTCCTCTGACAAGAGAGCAGATGCTAATCAGGTCACTTAGTGCACTGAAGTGAAGAGTATGATAAAAAATCTAAGCAGAATTTCCCTATAACTAACATAGAACGGAGTAATGGGCATAGCATTTATGTCTAAGGATTTTAAGTGGCAAAGATAAAATGCTCCATTTTCATTTTCTGTGGAAGAAATACAGCTTTTTTGTTTCCTTCTCACACATCAGTATTGCATTCTATGATAAATACTACAATGAGAAGATAATTATTCTAAGGGGTTAGTTTTAAAAAGGTTTTTGGTGGTAGAGGGAGGAGGATTTTTTGTAGTCATTTGAGAGATGAGTTATGCAACAAAAAGCTAGAAATCTTTGTTGTTGATTTCAGTGTGTTCATGAGCTGGGATTAATGTTCTTTGTGCTTGCTGATGTAGACAAACACGCAGTAGTTCTAAATTTATACCGTGTGTACTGGAATCAAGCTTGCCTTTTCATTTAAATGCCGTTATGAACAGGAGGAATTTTTTATATCTAATGACTCCTAAAATGGCACACGCTGATGGGCGAGACTAGAAAAATAACAAGATAAATAAAGAAGATACTTAGCTGCAGTCTATAGCAACTGTAAACATCAATTCTGTTGTTTGAGACCAAGCAGAGTTAACTTTTGTGAATTAGATACATGGTATTTGTTTTAATGGCTCTATGTATGTAGGTACAGACATATATAGATTTGTGTATGTGACATTCACCAGGTGCTTTGACTATTTCTTTTGCTGAGAGAGATTACAGAGTCTGCATTCAGAAAATTAAAAGGGACTGTTTGCAGGAATACGTAAAAACACTGGCAGAAACTGGTATGCCACAAAGCTGTGGTGATAATACTGTTTTAAAATGTGTACTAGTGGGGACACAGATAATTTCCATAACTACTGCATCATCTTATGCCTCTGAGAGGAACAGTTGTGGAATATAAAGTAGAGGCTTCTTATTAAGTGTTTTGGTGACAAGAAGGCAATATTTTATATTAGGTATGAAAAGGAAGCCTCTGGAAAGTAGCTTAAGGTATAACACTTCTCATTTTAGTAATTTGAATAATGAAAAAACCTGTAACCAACTGAAAACCCAACCTGTGGCCACGAGTACTGTCTTTGAAAATGGCATGAAAGCATAGATAATCACATAAATTTATACAGAGTCTCTCAGGTCATGGTACTTCTTTGTCATCATGTATAGGAAATTCTTTGGAACTCTTATAAGAAAAATATTCCAAATGCCTGTTTCATATTAATAAGGCAGAAGACAGAAATGTATCTGTGCTAAGTTCTGTTTTAATGTTTTAAACAAGTTTACCTAAGTTTAAATCTGGAAGAACTGAGTTATAGTGAAATGCATATTACATAGATGGCCACCTTACCATACTTGCCATGCAAGAAAGAGCATCTGTGAAATTGATGTAATGACAAAACTAACACTCAAGGATCTGTGAAATGCAGAAAGCTAAATCTAGAGGATATAGATGCTGTGTAGCTACCTAACTTTTGTAATTGACATTAAAAATCCTATTCTGGGTTTTATTTAGAGTAAAGTATGACACATAATCAGCTGCTTACATAACCAGTACCTATCCCTTTTGTTTCCTTTCTAAAAGGAGAAAATAAGGGTTATAATGGCAATGGGTTATGAGAGCTCTAGGGTCATCTGACCTTTATTTTGCCAAGGAGAGGAGAGTCTGGAGCTCACATCCTGGGTGACTGTCTTTGCATGCTCATTTGGCTGCCTTTTAAAGCAGCTGTTAGCATGGCAAGGTGTGCTTCCTAGTTATTCTTCAGTCCAGGACTGGATGATCTTGCACATACACTCCACAGAGAGCTCTGAACAAGTTGCTGGTTTTCAATAGGTGTCACAGTGCATTTACACTGCTTATATCCACTGAAAAAAATACTGCTGTTGCTTAGTTGGCCTGAGTGTACTATTTTATACAAGTTATGATTACAAAAAGAATTTGAAGTTGTTAAATGGGAAGTGGATATAAAAATATGAGATGTTTTCATTAAATGTTAGGTGTTTTAATTGCTGTAAACTGCATCCAACCATTAAAAAAAAATTTATATCTTGCAGTGGCTTAAAACTGCAAACAGAATAATGGCTGAAATATTATTTCTTTATAATACAACAAGCTGTGAAGTCCATTGCAGTTCAGTTATATTTGTATTAGGACATATGCTCAAGAAAAGTGAGTTTTGACAGTGGTATGATCAGTGCTAAGAGTTAGTGTCTTTGCAGAAAGAATTTCAGAGGGATTACTTCAAATTAACATTAGTCTTGCCCAGTGGATTGGATGTCCATTTGTGCTTGGATTGTGTGAGTTGAGCTGCTGGAGTACTTCTCCCAGAGTCATCCAAAAGACATACGGATTGCATAGTCCAGGATTCCTCTGTGATTGGAGCCAAAGTGCAGTACTTAATCCTTTCAAAGCATGCTCCTAAATAAAAGCACTAATGCAGATGCATCCCTATTGCTCCCAGTCAATACAGTAACTCTAATCAGCCCAAAATCAAAAAAATTCTTACATGGGATCAAGGCTTGTTTAGGCACATCTCAGCCAGCTTCAGTTGCTCGTTTGGTACCAAGGCAGAGAAACTTCCTTACACAAGCGCACCAGAACCCTTTGCACTTGGGGGATCTGGCTCTGCTGAAGTCAGTATCACTGTACCTTTACAGCTGGTGCTAAGGAGAAGTGTCTCAATACCTGTATGAACTGCAGTGGAACCTTTTACAGAGGTATAATGACTTCACAGGTGTAGGAATGAGGAGTATTTGATTTAACCCCGTAAAATGAAAAATTGCTCATTTGTTTCTGTACCTTTGTAAATTGGTGACTAAAACCAGAACTGGAGATGGTTTCTCTGTGACTGCTGCTAGAATAAGCTGTAGAATAGAATTTAGACATTGCACCACATGAAACAAAAACTCCTAAGGATCCTAAAAACTAGCTGCGAGATGAGCTCTCTAGGGAGCAAATAATCACCTCATTGACAGTACTGAGCTGCATTAATATGCACCAAAAGTGATGCTAGCAGTTTCTGGAGATCAAATTATGGTATTTCTTTTTCTCACATCCTGCAGGAGTCTCTTCATTGACAAATAAAGTGGACCTTATTAAGCTGAGACATACCTCTTTGAACTAGAGTAACTGTAGCATCATCTGCACATATTTCTATTTCCTCATTAGGAATATAAAATATAGAATAATCTTTTTTTTTAATGCTTTTTTCCTCTTATGAAAAAACTAAAATGATTATTTCTTCTAGCTTTTCTTTATTTTAGGGGGACAGAATGTAGGGATAGGTTTAAGTTTAACTTGTAAGCGGGTTTTAAAATAAGTGGCTTATCATGAAGGTAGATATGTATTTATATATGCATATATATATATATTTAAAATAAATTTCTCATTGTTTGAGGTTTTATTTTGGAAGATTTTTTGTCGCCTTTGCTTTTTTATAGGAGGAAACAATCTTCATTGGGAAACCATACATTTTCTAGGTGTGGAAACAGAGCGGCTGCTCTTTCTAGGGTATATTTTAAAGACAACTTCAAGGTGAAAGGCACAGAAAACAAGCTGTGCTATAGTGGTGTGGTTTGATGCTCACATGGCCTGAGCTCTTATTTACTGCTACTTCCTTCCTGCCAACTGCTTTTACATCACTGATGCGGTTCCCTTAGTGTTTTGCCTTGTTTCCATTGGCTCTTGACATGGCTTTATGATGAGATGGAACCAAAAGGAAGTGCATTGCTGTAGATGTTGCTGTGTGGAGTCAAAGCACAAAAATGTGGGGCTAGATAGAGAAGAATCCAAAAGGCTTTCTAATCCAAAAGGCTTAGAAAGCTCTAATTTGTTAATATATTTCGGAGAGAACAGGCATAACTGGGAACAAAGCCATTTGTAAGAGGGAAAGTTGTAAATAAGGCAATATATGGCTTTTCTCAAGTGCCTGTACTCTAGTATGCAGAGCTTGGTTAACTAGAAAGGTATGGAAGTCCATGCACTTCCGTAAGCCTGTAAATATCAAAATCACAAATTTTGGGTGCAATGCTATGCACCATGTAGACATTTCCACGAGTGTTTACAGCCTATCTAGGAAAATTAGGACAAGAGGAGGAAAGCTGTGGTAGAGTCCTCTCCCAGGAAACTGGAAATGTGCTTGTCTGATGATTGATACTGGGGATATCGTGCTGGGGCTATGCTACAGGCCACCTGACTAAAAGGAGATGAGGATAGCCAAAAGCAACTAACAGGAGGTTGCTGCCTATACAACCTTATCTTTTTGTGGGAATTTTAACGTTCCAGAGATATTCTGGAAGGGCAGCAATATGCAGTCAATTTGAGAAGCTGCTGCACTGCATATTGGCTTCTTCCCAGTGCAAATACTGGAGGGGTCAGACAGTATAATGGCGTACATGACCTGCTGTTCACAGGTGTCTGAGGTCAGAGTCTGAAGGAAAGATGAAAAGGTGCAGAGCAGAGTTGGGACTCTGGCCTTCGGGAAACCAGATTTCAATCTGTTCCGGCAATTTCTTTGCCCAAGTTTCAAAATGTTAGGCATAATTCCCACTAGAAGCTGCCATGAGGGAAAGCAAGTGCGTAAGAAAAATGGTTGTTTTTCAAAGAAAACTTACTGAGAGTTCAAAAATTAACTCTCTTCCATTTGCACAGGAAGATGAGAAATTTTGGCAGAAGAGTCATTTGGCTAGGCAGGCTGCTTCTGGATGAAAAAAACCACAGGAACACACAAGAAGTGAAAACTAGGCAACAAAGGAGGAATACAAAGACAATTGCTTGAGCATTTGGAGCAAAATCAGAAAGACCAAAGCCCAGCTGCAGATAAAAGTACTGATGCACATAAGGGGTAACGGGAGAATATGCTAGAATCAGTGGGATGCGCAGGGAAAATGTGGGTCCATCAATGAGTGTAGGAGAAACAGATGGTTCAGAAAAGGCTGAATGACTCCATGTCTTTTTTTGCCTCTGTCTTCACAAGCAAAATTTTCTGTACTAGAAAAACTGGGGGTGGGGAGGATAATGGGACAGAGGAGCAACAGGTTAGGAACTGCTTAGAGAAACTGAATGTATTCAAAACCTTGCACCATATTAGATTCACCTGAGGGCGCTGAAAGGTTGGCTGAGGTGATGCAATTAGATAAGGTTGCCAAATTTAGTTCTGCTAATGATTTTCTGGCTTGTAAAGCTGTTGCCAGGAATGCTTGGATTGACACTTACAGCCAAGGACAAGGCTGATAGTCCACACCAGAATAAATGGCCAATGACAAAATATTAGGCAAGCTGTGTAACTTAGGTGAGGGATTTCCAGGGAAGAAATAATTGCATATTGCAGAATGGGAGGAATAAGTGCATCCTGAGAAGCCATATATACTGCCATAAAAAAGAAAAAAAAGTTTTGTTTATTTGTGCCTAGCCTATTAAATTTAAAGGATGTGCTTTGTGCTGAATATCCTCATGAGACCAGCAGTTAAATGCTTTCTCAGTAACTACTGCTCCATGAATAAAGTGTTAGGAATTTCTATTTTGGCCTTTCTGTAGACCAGCAAAAACACTTGCTATAGGGCAGCAACTAAATACTCATAAGAGATTATTATTTTCTTTGCAAAAAAGAATTTCTTCCTGAAATCATCACTGAAACTTGGTCTAGCAATCTATCCAGTCAGGACTTGATCCAACGTGCTTTTGACTCTTACCTTCATACTGGTGTCTTTGAGTTATTTTTTAAAATTTAGACTATAGTGCTAATGCAGCCATCAGCTTCGGTGGTGCTGGATACATGTCTTGTTTGCTTTCTGGATTATTGGATCCTGCCTGACATATATCTTGTCAGGAGTGCCGAAATGCCTCCAACAGTGTATTCATGATTTTAACTGAGTGACTTGCTATCAGCTGTTTGGCTTGACCATGTCCCTATTACTCTTTCATAGATATTGATCTAACTTAGTGCTAATGGATTTTGATTGTGCAAACACCTGGGGATTCTCAGATTTGGACTAGAATAAGAACATTTATGCATGGAGAAAAATATCTGCTGTTCGCTATTTATTGAATCAGACAGAGAACATAAGAAACAAAAAAAGTGACGTAGTTGACCAATTACACACTGCAGATAGAGTGAAATTGGATTTCCTTGATTGAAAAAGAAAAAAATGTAATTAAAATTATTAGAAACATGATAAAAGTATTTGCCAAAAAGGCCACATTTACTGGCTTTGATTGTTAGGTTCTCTTTGCTAGATTTTGGCTGGGGAGGAATATTAATATATTGTCCTCTAAGTAGTAGGCATGGTGCTATTTCCTTCTATCTCAATAATAAAGAATATATACATTTGCCTTTAGGAGTACAGAACATGTTCTGTATCAGATAATAATTTCACTGTAGGTAAAATTGAATGTCAAACTCCTGGAGCAAGTTTCTGAAACAAACATCTCTATTTTTCTCATTTTTCTAAATATTTTTCTGAAAGGGTTTCCAAGTTGGTCTCGGACATGGCAATGCCTGTAGTGATTTCCCTGTTTTGTAGTGGAGGGAATGAAGGGAGAGACACTAGGTTTATTAGAGAATAAGAGGTGGAAGCAGAATAGCAAAGCAGAGAGAAAGATTTCTGAAGGAAAGTCTCAGTGTCTAAAAATGCAAAGCATCATTCAGGCGATAGGTGCCGTTCTCCTTTCTGCCCTTTTCTCACTCCCTTTCCTTCACATGTCAATGTATCCTTCACACTCCCATCTATTTTTGTCCACTCCTCTGCTTCCAGATATGGGCCTTCACTTGCTGCATGGAGGCCACTGTACAAAGAACAGACTGTATTCTAGTTTATGTTATGTACTTTAGGACTTAGCACTCGTTTTCCACCTAAACTTCCACAGGGCTCACCGATTAAATCAGTATCCTAATAGACCCAAGAAAAGGTGTGTCTAGTTACAAACACAGAGTTGGAGGAATCTGGGAGGAGGCTAGTATTTCCCCTCCAGGCTTGGGATACAAATACATGTTGCCTCTCTTCTTAGACCGTTCCATGACCATTCCCTACACTGCTCTCATGGCTGTGTTGGTACTTCTGTATTTGCAGCTGCTGAGTGAACCCAAGTAGGGCACTGACCCAGCTAGCAAGCAGGCCAAAATCTGTGTATTTAAAGCTTCCCCTTCTGCATCAAGTATAGCTCTACAGATCCATAGTCCAGTGAAGAAGAAAAGAGATACGGGAATGAGAACCTGGTGGTGTGGGAGAGGGGATTCAAGTTTCACTTTAACATCCATGTACAACCTCAGCCCTTCTGGATCTAGTTTTTATCTGTTTGCTCCATTTTAGCTGTATTATAAATCTGTGTCTACTAGGAGCTCTCTGAAGCTAATACAGTACAATTAAATATTTCTAATTAAATGGTATCTAAAAAATAACTAGAACATAAAAAAAAAACCCCAACATGCAAGTGACTGATCCTAAACAGATTAATTGAATATCTTGGTGAACTCTTGACGCCTGTGCAGATATTTTGTGCGGCTCACAGGACCTTTCAACTATTTTGTGAAATACATGTAGGTTCTCCTGTGTGCTGCTTTGAGGATAGTATTTCATTTGTGAACTGCTCAGCAGCTTGATAATACTTGCTGGTGAATTTTTCAGCATCTTGATAGCTGTTATTTATAGTTTCTTTTATTAAATTTGTCGTAAGTACAATTAGTGGCTCACTAACTCTTGGCATAGAGTATACATTATGCTTTTAGAATGTCTTCTTTTCTTGCCTTCCTAAAGGACTGAAGTCATGGCTTCTTAGTGATACAAAACGCTTCCTGAGTTTTATCCGTCATAAGCAGGCCATTAGTTAGGTAATCTGTAACTAGGGTCAGGTAACAGATTTATTAACTTGCAGATACCTGACTGAGAAAAATGACTGGACCGTAGAAATACGATCACTCAGCTTATTATTTTGAGGCATTAATGGTATGTTTCAACTTCAAGTATCAAGGACAGAATCAGCATGTTCGGTAGATTTTTTTTTTGGTGCCCTTTTCTCCTTTTTATTTGCCACTGCTTCTTTTTCTATAGTAAGATGATCTTGCTTTTTTAGACAAAGCATGAAATGAAGTCACAGTATCTCATTTGACTGGGATGGAAATTAAATAGAAGGATCCATGTGATCACATGCATATCTACACAATTACAGTTTTATATGCTCTCTTTAGTGTCTTAAGTTTTTAGAGCAAATGAGGTAAGATAGATTTTTGATTCTTTGAAGGTGAAAAGGAGACACAATAATGAGAGGGATATTGAAGAATCAAACAAATTACTGAAATTAGGAGGAATGAGTGGGGAAAAAAAATCTTGGCGAAAAGTGAGAGAGAAGAAACAGAGATGACAACTGACAATTAAAGGAAAATCACTTCAGGAATGCAGTTACTGCTTCTGAGTTCAAAATTCAATAGCAAAAGGAAAGAATTACACTAGTAGGAAAGAGACAGAAAGGAAAAGAGCTTGAAAAAAAGAACGAGGGAATTTATTTCTTTTTTTCTCGCTTGGCTGGTGTTCCCTGGAATGTGTTATTATCTTCTGTATGATTCTTGCATGATTTGGCCAATTTTTAAAATTGTTTCCTTTTCCCTGTATAATGACTTCTAAGTGAGCAGAACCCGTCAAAATGGAGGTATTGAGCACCTGCGAGAGATGACAACTGCCATGGATCCTGTATTTACCACATCCAGGGAGTGCTGAAAGGGAGGCTAAACACCTCTGAAGTATCCAGTTACTTGGCATTGCCATGCAGTTGTGTATCAAAGATCTTAGCCCTAGTAAGGTTCAGTATGACTGGCCAGCAGCTGCTCCCAAGCACAGGGTCACTCTTTCTGCTTCTCCTTCATGCCAGCAGTGACTGTGACGTGTGGGGTCCCATGTTTGAGGGCTGTTGTCCCCAGTATCACACCAGTTCAGCGAGGCCAGTTCTGGGTATTATGATGATGCAGCGTGAAACAGAGAAGCTGGGGGTGTTTTGAAGAACAAACACAGATGGGATGCTGCAGAGAACTGGCACGCAGGCTAGTGTAAAGAGTTAAATGTGTGCAGGACTGCCAGGCAATGAGAGACACATTGAAATACTATGCTTCCTGTGAAAGAAAAGTCACATAAGCAATGTTTAATTTAAGTGCTGCTGAACTCAGCAAATAGGTGTTCTACATATCACTTTCCATGCTTCCAGATCTTTAATTCACTGATGGTTTCTGTACTCTCTTGACCTGCTGTAATAATCACTGCTTCACCTATCCAAGCGGCTGACTTGCACCATGGGGGGAAAAGCCAAGACTCAGAAGTCCCCAGCTAGCTGCTCAATACAGGACTCCGAATTCAGCATTCAGAGATTTTTGGCTGCTGCAGCAATTTTGCTATTGTGCTTCTAATTGTTTCATTCCAGAGGGGATATGCAATGTGTCAAAAGATGAAAATATTAATAGAGACTATCATGTATCATTCTCTCCAAGTAGCTTCTTTTTGCAAAGGACAAAGCTATGAACTGATAAACTGAGGGTTAGGATTAAATGAGCCATTTCTATGGAGATAACTTCAGAGAAATATAGCTCTTCCTAGTTCTGATCAACTGCTGATCCTACTCTAACTTGTAATGAAAGGATTAGATGACAAGTGTCACCAGCATTATTTCTGATGCTAAGAGATTGCTAATAATGTGATAGAAGTCCTGCTGTGAATATTGCATGAGGAAGGTTATCTATAGCATAAGTTGAGCAGGGAACTTGCTTTTTTGTACCCTGACAACATAATTACAAACGCTTCTTGCTCCTTACACGTGTCAGCTCTCTGCTTCTGCTGTTAGTTTATGAAGTAGTGCAGTGTGCTACACAAATCTGTCATGGTCCTTCTTGACCTAGAAAAGTCTGAGACTGGATGATCCAAACTCATGTAAAATCAATGTGTTTTCTCCCCAAGGGATAGTGTCAGATGTTGGGTGCTGCTCAAAAAAATAGATAAAGTGGGGATTAGCTTTTCCTAAATGAGCTAGCAAAAGAATTATTTGAAATAAAAGCACAGCAGTGGGTAGCAGTGGATATTATCTATTATCTATTTTAGCCCCTACCATGAAAATTCTTGTTGCCTCAGTTTACCCAGTTCTGTTTGACAAATGCCTCATAGAGGAGTTGCTTTGCTAGTGCAGTTGAGTAGTTGGGAAGATTGTCATAGATCCTTGACAAAAGATACAATGCAACTCCAAAGTGTAATTATTGTGGTTTTTCTCATAGCTTTATGAATATTGTATAAAAAGTTTTATTAGTTCTGTTTGATAGAAATAAGAAATCATTCACAGCTGGTAACAGCTTTTATCAGTATGCTTGTTTTAGTTGGGGTAGAGTTAATTTTATTCGTAGTAGCTAGTATAGGGCTATGTTTGGGATTTCTGCTGAAAACATTATTGACAACAGAGTGTTGTTCTAGCCATTGCTGAGCAGCGGCTAGAACACAGAGTCAAGGCCTCTTCTGCTTCCCACTCCACCCCATCAGTGAGGAGACGGGGAGTACACAAGAAGTTGGGAGGGGACACAGCTGGGACAGCTGATCCCAACTGACCCAAGGGATATTCCATACCCTGTGGCATCATGCTCAGCAGATGCAGCTGTGAGGAAGAAGAAAGAAGGACAGATGTTTGGAATGATGACATTTGTCTTCCCAAGTCACCATTACCTGAGGTGGAGCCCTGATTTCCTGGAGATGGCTGAACACCTGCCTACCTATGGGAAGGGGTGAATTAATTCCTTGTTTTGCTTCGCTTGTGTGAGCAGGTAAACTGTCTTTATCTCAACCCACAAATTTTGTCACTTTTACGCTTCTGATTCTCTCCCCCATTCCACTGAAAGAGACTGAGTGAGTGGCTACGTGGTACTTTGTTGCAGGCTGGGATTAAACAAGGATAACAAGAAGTCTTGCTAGCTTGCCTTTTTTTTTTTTTTTTAAATACATTTTGAGGTTTTTTCCCTACTTTTATCATTTATTTAATTTGATCCATTCTAGTCTCTGCACTTGAATTTCCTGCATGATTAATTCTATAATATTAAAAATATGATGAAATGCAAACTTTATAAAATTGACGGATAATTATGTTTCTTATGTTAGTCAGCGAAACGAATGATGAAAAAAACACTATGGCCTGATCAAAACCATTAAATAATTTAAAATGAGGACTTCAGAATCAGGTTAGAAGAATTATATTGAAAATAATGGTTATCTTGCTTTATAAGCTTTCTGATGTGTCCTATCTTTTGCAGGGCTTTTCTCTTGAAGAATGTTAAGCACATATTTGTAGTTAATTTGCTGATACTATGTGCATGAGCTATTACTTTTCCTTAACTTCAACTTGTGCAGTTCATTCTTTTCATTCCTAAAAGGATAAAGGCTGGGATTTTCCAAAGAAGCTTAGAAAATTTAGGTCTAAGTTTTAAAAGGTGCCTGAAGATCCAGATAGATGCCAAAGGGGATTTTTCAGAAGCATTCAGCTTTGTATTAGAAGAAATAGAAGTGGGTATTGCAATTCTTGAAAATCATACTGGGTTTGTATCAGTAGCCTTAATTCCTACAGGTATTAAAATTTCCTTCTTTGGCTAGGTCTATTTTAGTAAGTAGTGCAACACAGTAGGAGCAGATTTGTAGAGTAAAATGATGTTGAGAAGCTGACATTCACATTATTCAGTTTTGAGGTGTTTGTCTTCAGAAGAGCACTAGTCCTGTCCCATAGACTAAATTCAAATTAGCAGATGGAGCACATTAAATATGTCACAGAATCCTAGAAGAATTGTTTGGAAAGAATGCTTGGAAGTCCTCTAGTCCAATGTGCAGCTCAGTGAATCTACTGACTCCTGAGTCCTGCACTCCTCTTCCGGTGAAGAGTACTTTAGAAGTCCAGCCTGAACCTCCCAAGGTGCAGCTTCTGTTGTTTTTGGCTGCATCTTGTGCTATTGTTTACCTCTACCAAGGTAACTTTGGCTCTCTGTTTTGTTTCCTGTCCAAGCATGAACATTAGTACAGAAGCACATGAAGCAGGAATTGTGCATTTGCAGCCTTTCCTATGCAGACTTTCTCCATATATACTGCTTTCTAGCTTATCCCTGGATGTGGACCCCTAGTTGAAAGCTTTCCTTGTTAGGTCACCATGTCTGTCTCCTAGCGGACTATGAAGAAAGAAAACAAAGACTTACTGATGACTCAGGTATGCATCCAGTTCTTCTGCCACATATTCATCTCTGAGTCTTTCCTCTTGTCCAGAATGATAGAAGAGAACCCCGTTTCGAGTTCTGTCTGCATTTTCTTTGCACCATTAACCCTAGCAGCATGGTGCAGTAGTCTACCCTTGATAAGCCTCCAGGATTTCCCATTCATCAGGGATGTCCTGTGTTGTCTGTGAGTTCCTGGCATTTTGATTACCCCTGAAGCAATACAGCTTAAGCCTGTCAGAAGTCTTATTGACGGAAAGTTCTGTTTGGAAAATGTTAATTGAAAAAACAAATGAACAAACTCAGAATGGATATTCTACATGGATGTTATTGAGGTGCGATATATTCTTGGGCATAGCTTTTGCTTTGAACCTCCTGTAGTCAGGAGCAGAGAATTCAGTGGATATGTCTAAATTGCCTGCACAATTCTGGTCCCTTGATTGTCCATCAAAATCATGTTCTGCTTTTATTCCCTGGCATCTTTCAAAAGCATTCCCCATTCAGCCAATCTAGATTGACCCCATGAGGTCTCTTACAGTCTTCTGTAGGAACACACTGGAAGCTCCAGTGAGTTTCCAGCTTCACTCCTCATATTTTACTATTGGTGTAGAGCGGTAAAGAAAAGTAAAAACACAGTTGTTACTTGTAATCTGGAGTCTGAGGTGTTATTTCCAAACTGATGTTTATTTACTGTGACAGTAGACCAGATACATAACTTCCCTCTACCCCTATATCTCCCATACAGAGAAAATAAAAACATAATGTATAATTCATGAGTGTCCATATAGGGGTGTTATAGCAGTTACATACTGCTGTAGATACCTTAAATGTCAGTTTTGTCATGCAAAGTATAGCAAGTCAATTAGAATCGCCTTAAGCTTCTACTTTATTATTATGGTTATCAGATAGTGGGTGCGCAATCTGGTTATGGTGAAGTAAGATCTAATTTTCCAGGCTGTCAGCTTACTGCTTGGGTACATTACCTTATACTGCCGTGAAGTAAAATTTGTCCTTTCCATGGATTAGTTGCCTTTTTCAAGCTCCTCTCTGAGTTTGGCCCACAAAATCTTGTTTGAGTGTTCATTGCCTCAAAGAAATATATCAAAGTTGGAAAAAGTGCTTTCCTCCTGTGGAAGCTTTGCTTTATTTTCCCCCATCAAGCTTTACTTTTGTTTTTATATGGTTTTGTCCTTAATTAGGCTCTTAATTACTTTCTCTGAAACCACAGTAAGTCTCATTGCTTTGTAATTCCCCTGATCTCCTGTGACTTCTTATTTTAAATATAGATGGTGTTTTATGTGAACAGATTGTTATCCTCAAAAATAATTGCTGCTGTAAAGCCTGTATTTTGCATCCTTTTCTATATCAACACTGCTTCAAACTTTATTTCATTCAAAGTTTTCAAACCAGTTAAGTCCTGTAGCCTGGAAAATGTCAAATATACTGATTGTTTTTCTGGTTTTGTGCTCTATTCTCTGTAGTTCTCTGCTCATTGAAAAAAAGAGAAAAGATACCTCTTCCATTAGCACTGTTCCATTTATGGTCACCACTGGTATAAAGGAAACAATAATTTCTCCCACAAAGAAAGTGGGGAGAAATAGGCAAGTGGGTCAGCAGTATCAGCCAACCTGGGGAAGGCAGAACCTCTGGTATGCCTTTTCACAGGATAGAAGGGTGTGTACAAGGCTGTGTGCAGGAGAGTGTCTGATGCTTTAAGGGTATCTGGTCAAGGACCTTTCCAATGCCAAAGGATAATTGGAAAAGGAGGAAGCCATAAACAAGAACATAGAAGGACAAAAAGCTGACGAACAAATGATAAGGGAGGCAGTGATGGGAACCAAAGCTGATCAATCACACTAATTGATGGGGACCTGTGAGAGTGTCAGAATGTTTATTCCAGGGAGGTAATCTAGAGATCTGATCAGGGACCTTGTCTGTTGGGAATCCAAAAGAAAAAGGAGGAAGCCAGAAACCAAAATATACCAAGACACAGACCTGATAAAGCAGACAGGGAGACAGTGACAGAACACAGACCTCACCACTCACACTGACTGTGGGCTATCAAGGAACCACAGATGCCACTTCTGGGAAGATCAACCTGGACTTTGCAGCTGATAAAATTGTAAATCAGGGGGACTCTGGATCAGGAGGTTGCCAAGGGTGAATAGATAAGTACAAACCCGTGGAGAACCTGCAGGGGAAGGGGACTGGCTGCTTGTAAAACGGGGCAGGTCAGTACATTGTCTGACCGCGCCCTGCGCCTGATCTCTGCAGTATGTCCTATCTTTTTATGTCTTATTAAATCTTTTCTTAACTATCTGTCTGTGTATACTCACTCTTTGTGTGTGTGTGTGTTGCAAGGACTAAGTGCCAGTCACTGGTGAGGCCTGTATGTGTGTCAGTGGGTTCTGTGCTAGCTGCTGGCATCAGGCCAGGGCTGAGGGTGCCTGTGCCGGCAGCTACTGGAGCCGGCGGGGCCTCTGTGCCATCCACTGGAGTGAGTGTGGGTCTTTAACTTCCAGCCACTTGGACAGGAGCATTGTGAGTTCCCAGCTGCTGGGGAGAAGGGAGCAGCGGTGTGAGAGAGGAAAGTGAGGGACTGGGCACTGGCGGCTGAAGTGGGACTGTGCGTCGCAGCCTGTATGCCAGGTGCCAGCTGCTGCTCGATCTTCTCCGACCAGGTGTGTGTGGGGAGTGAGGGTTTTGTTAGCAAACCTCAAGGCAGTCCAGACAATGAGGAATGGGCCTCGAGTCTGGGCTGGAGCATTAGATGGGCAGAAGATCTGTGCTGGTACAACCATGTAGACATGAAAATGTGAAGTGCATGAAAGGTGAATTTGTGAGCATGTGTGTTTGCTAGTGAGCATCAAGCTGGAGTAGCTGGCAAGTAGGGAGAGTGGGTGCTGGATGGACAGAGTGCTGTGCGGGTACCCGAGGGAACGGAGAATATGTGTGTGCTTGTGAATCTATAGATTGTCATGTACCTGCCTGCGCTATTGACCTCATGTCTATACCAGATGAAGAGGAGGAGGGCTGGCTGGCTTGTGTTTTGTGAGCTCTGTGTGTAGGTGCTGCTGAAGGCAGCACCTGGTCTGTGGCAGCCTGTGTGACCTGTCCCGTCAGTGTCCTCTGTGTCCGTGTGTGTGTCTCTGGGAAACGTGCAGCTTTGCTACTAGTAGAAGCTGCAGTCAGGAAAACAGCA
Source organism: Mohoua ochrocephala (assembly GCA_013398855.1). Classification (NCBI taxonomy): domain Eukaryota; kingdom Metazoa; phylum Chordata; class Aves; order Passeriformes; family Acanthizidae; genus Mohoua; species Mohoua ochrocephala. The sequence goes on along the minus strand of VZTA01023392.1, from coordinate 96,958 downwards.
ACCACATCCCTCAGGCAGGGCAGAGACCAGGGGTCCCCAAGCACTGGGCTGGGCCCCAGCACTTGGGCAAGAGGGTCCTGGGCTGGAGCTGCTGGGGAAGGTGGCAGCAAATCTAACATCACTTAGTCGAATCATATTTTCAGATACTGCATCATCCCTTATAAATCCCTTTTAAAGTATTGTGGGCTAATTACAGATAGTAGAATGACCTCCCTTAGGAATACACATTCAGAGCCTCTGCTTCTCCTTTCATTAAGTTGTGATATACCTGTTGGTCTGCATTGGGCAAGAGCCCAATAAACTACAATTACTATTGATCAGAAGATGTGTAATAACAGCCTGTCTCTACTGCCTACTCCTTTATTCACTCTCAAGTGCCCGAGCCACTGTTGTGCTTTGTCCTGAGCGGGAGCACAGGGTAGAGGCCTTGGCAGGCACAGAGTGCAGCACTGGGTTGGTGGAATGTGATAAAAATGTGGGGAAGAAGATACAGGAACATGGGCTGGGGAGGTGAGAAGGGAGGAATATATTGCTTTATGATGTAGAGTGTGTGACTGGAGGATGTAAAGGATAATGCATCTAGGTGGTAGTTTGCAGTGAGAGGAGCAGGGAGCTGGGGGCAGCCAGCTGAATATGGAAGCTTCTTTCAGGATCAAAACCTGACTACTGCCTAAAATAGCTCCAAATAAAAGCTGTGTCAAAAGCCATGTTACATATATTTTTAGGACACTTATTAGGTGCTTTTCAAATCTTACCCTTGTGAACAAGTAGTTTTCAGCACATAATTGCAAATGTTTAATGTACATGTTTTTCAGGTAGAATGTCAAAATGTGAGGCTTGGAAATTCAAAAGTATAGTAAATGGCCCTGTCTCTCATCCTGATGGTTGGAAACAGATCTGTTACTGGGACTATGAAAAAATGCAAGATCGTGTAAGTGTGTAGGTAGGTTCTCTGCCTGTGTAACTTATTCACTGATTTCAGTGATATTTTGGCAGCTGATGCCGGTTGATGATCCAGAGATATCTCTTTTTATATGTTGGCCATCTGAGTCAAGGTAGGCTTGTAGTTCTCCGGTTTACAATGTCTGATTTTTGCTCTGCATTTCCCTTTTGAGTGATCACTTATTTAATGTGTGAACTTGTTATAGCTGGTTTCTGTAAGAAGAAAAAATGCAAATGTGTTTGAAGGGCTTATAGATCATTCTAGCTATCAATATGATACAAAATTAATAATTCCTGACTATTTCTTCAGTGATGCATTGGAAATTACTATGTAATGCCATCTGGTTCAGGAAACTTTAGAAAAAAAAAATCTGAATGAAGTTGAGGATCGAAGAAAATGCCAGTAGCTCTCCTGTTTTATTTCAGTTTCCTGTAATTTTATACAATAACATGTCTGATCTTTTTATAAATATCTGTAGTGCAAAAAAGATTCCCATATATTTCCTGGTAACTGAACTAAGGCTAGAAATTTTTTCTAAATCCCATTTCAGAGCACAACACTGATTTTATTTTGGATATTTTTTTAAGATTGCTTTTGTGAATTATTTGTCCATAAAGGAGAAGTATAGACCAATACATCTTCTCCTATTCATGGATTCTACAGATGTGACACTATGCATGGACCTTGTTCAAATATTCCTATTGTAGCAGGAAAAAGTAATCCAAACAACTAGATATACATAAGAAATTGCCTTGGCAGTCATAGCTGATTTTTTACTGTTTTTTTTTTTTTTTTTTTTAAATCAGATGAGCACTTTATTCCAGGTTTTAAATCCCCTAGATGGCACTACAGAATGCAGTATTTAAATGTTTCATACAATGCTATTAAATAGGTGATGTTAAGTAATTTTTCTCTTGAAAAATAAACATCTATGATTTTTTTAACAAAATGAAATAAAAGGCAAAGCTTTTGTTTAATACATTCATGGTATTTTGGCATGTCCTGCTGTACAAGAAATGGAACAGTATGCTAGACATGTGCCAGATCACATATAACCCTTTCTGCTCATGTGTTCCAGATGGTGGCTGTCAGTTTCAAATCCAGACTTGGGCCTCCAGGTCTGAATTGGAAAATAAGTGTGTTCAATCTAAAGGGATTAAAAGTCAGGAAAGAAAACAAGAGTTGTTCTTTTGTGTTAGAAACATACTTGGCAATTGAACATACTAAAATTGTCTGTTGCAAAGAGTTGCTGTTAGAGACAATGTAAGAGATTTTAATATTTTAATTGGTATTTAAATTTCATGCTTTAGTTGCAGGTACCTTGCATGCTGGACCTCATGGGAATCCTGATAGTTTGTACTACCCCTGAGCATTTCTTTCGCAGTTGGTATGTCATTGTCTGCAGATCACTGCAGTAAATACTTTACTGTACTGCTGAAAAGAGAGAAAAACATTGCCATCTGCAACTACAGCTTGCAAATTACAGCTTGCAATCGTCTGCTATTAAATAAAGACACTTTAACAATATTTTGGGTTTTAAATTAGCAATTTACATCACAAGATGCTGAAAATACTAGTCTTTTAATACAGCAATTTTTGTTTCCTTTTAACCAAGCTTCAACATGTATTGAATTAAAAAAAAAAGAAAGAAAGTAATACAAACCAGTGTTTACTTAAACAATAGCCACTGACAGCGAGACACACAGATGGAAACCCAATCGCTTGTATCTCAGTGGGAGGTTTCATTTGAGGACCTCGATGGGGATGTGATTGGACTGGAACACTCTAATTTACATCATGGAGAATCTATCCTGATGCCTTTTTCATGGCTCTGCTGTGCCAAACTAGGTCTCCTGTGAGAAACTGGTCACATGCAGGGAGAAGAAAGGGAAGATTTTAGTCTGAATGAGAGGAAAAAGCAGAATTTCAAGTACTGCAAATACAGGCTGTCTTGCAATAGTCTGATATTTTTTGGACACAAGTAATGGCAGAACCATGCTTTTTTTTTTTTTTTTTTTTTTTATTAAAGAATGGTAAAGAGGACAGCAGAGGAGCTATAGGGCATATTTGATGTGTGGTGCATATTGCCCTATAGGTTAAAGAAGGAACAGAATTGCATAATGTCCTGCCAGGAAATGGCCCAAAATGTCCTTTTTTAGTGTCACTTCATTTACAATGATAGAATGAAAGACTGGAGAGAAGTTGTCCATTATAATGAGTGCAGAGCTCATTCTTTCATCCAGGGAATCTTAGTGTCAGCAAAATGTATGGAGAGATTCCTGACAGAAAAAGCCCTAGATGTAATGGAAAATGCCAGCAAAGAATTCTATGAGGTAAGCATAGTTTTCTGTTAAATTCTACCAGATGGTCCACAAAGGCCTATAAAAGTGCTTTCCAGTTATAAATCTTACAGAATTTTTCCTCCCAGGGCTAATCTTGTAATTGCTAATCAGCGAAAGCTACAAGTGCTTGCTTTATCTTTGAGTACACACAAAGATGTTTTACTTCTAGCCTGCCTGGGCTTTTGGGGAAAGCAAATTCTTTATTATTGATGAGAAGGTAAATCTACTGGGGCAGGTGGTAAGTAGCATAACATTCCTTGTGAAGTACAGCCAGAGCCTGCTTGGGCATTTGGTAACACACTGATTGTTGTAGGGGGTCCTTTTCTTCCACATACTTTTGTGATGCTCCTAAACGACATATCCATTTTCTCAGTCAGCTTTCACAATAGAAATCTGTATAGTCTTTTGGCCGGGAGCTAGGAATCCTTGTTTCTCCTCCATAATGATCCCTAACTTTTTTTCTAATTGCTTAGGTTACGTTGGAACTGATCTGTAGGTGTGTGCTGTGGCACTTGGCAAGGTCCTGATCTCTTGGTTCCCGATTTGCAGGCAATGGGCGGTGGCAGAAGCACCCAGGGTACCGAAATATGTGTGAGAGTGAGAATGATTTGTTTTCTCTATATATCTTAATTATCTCATCCTATATATCTCAGGATCCTGGAATCCATTTTAATCCATTTTTTAATCCTGTTCTAGCCAGCACCATGTGATTTGAGTCCTCTGTAATACTCTCTACATGAATTCAGCAGCAGTAGTGATATCTCTAGTACAAACTTAGCAGCTGCCACTTACAGACTTACTGTAGTCCCTGATACCTGTCACTTATTCTGCAGACTCTTAGGATCAGGTTTATATCTCACCATTTGCCAATATAAAGCTTAGCATAATCTCAACTGGTCTGTGTAGAGACAGTTGTGATACAAATACTTTTCAAAATGCATCTTTTGTTATTGGAAATGTAAATTATTATCATTATTTAGGTCATTTTTTCTTAATCCTTTTTATTTTTTCTCTGATAAAAAGAACTGTCTCACAACAGTAGGGTATACAAATTTTCACAGTAAGAGAAGAAAAGGAGGAAAAAGTCTTTTAATAAAAATTTAATCTTACTGAAATGTAGGCAGTTATACTCAAAGCACATACCAGCCTCAGAATATTGTTATTTGTCAAAAGTTTTGTGAAGTGCAATTCCTTCATTGTATATCATTCTCTTGGTGCCTGCTGAGTAGCTAAGAAATTTCAGTCATGATTCTAGCAAAATAATGGTAAGACCTGCTTAGATTCTTACAATGATTTACCAGCAAAAAAGTGCTAGTGCAATTACTAACTTGCTTTTTAGACTGTTTAGTCTGATTAGTCATCTCTCTGGTATTCATTATCACTCCACATTTTTATTTCACTTAAGAACTGATGCCATACATTCTGTTTAAATGTCAGATTGGTCTGCATTTAGTCTTGTGAGTCCTGTTCAGGTGATTTCTGTATCTAACTCAACTGCTGCTTCAGCTCTGGTTTTCTGCTTCAGAAACCGAATCCTGAGGACACCGTTCTTGGCCTTTTATTAGGTGCTATTTGTAGTGCCTTTTGGTTGGTAAGGATTGGTGGACAATGGATGGATTTCCATCTCTCTGCTGATTATGAACTTTTATTTAATTTTAAAAGATTTAAAAGGCTTTGGTTTTTTTGTGATTGACCATACATCCTGTCACTAAAGTGTAACTGAACTCACTCTAATTTCTTATAACAAAATGCACAAATATTCCTGTAATGTTCATGGGGCCTTAAAAGATTGAGAGATGCCATTAATCTACTACTAATATCTGGAACAAAAATATAGGTACTTATACCTTTGTTAACGAATGCTCAGTCTTTTCTGAACCACTGTTTCTGTATGAGAACTATGCATATGTTGCTTAAACTATGGAATAGCTATAATTTTTATATATGCTTGTTAGGAGGCTGTGTTTAATCCTGAAGACTTCATATAGTTCTCATTTTGAATTAAATATATCCTTTTCTTTTTCAAGAAGAAAAGGCCATTTTTCCTGTTTTATTAGTAATATAATAATTATCTGTGGACTGTTGGAAATAAAAGGGAATAAAATGTGAATGTTTACATTTACACAGATATAATTCTTATTACACAGCTTTTGGTATGAATCCCTTGAGCTGGATGAAGGCCAGTTTATTTCCTAACCTATCATAGAACAGCTGGAGGCCATGTGTAACTGCAGACTTGCCAAATCCAACAATTTTGGCTCATGGGAATTTGGATCAGAGAGACGGTGGCAGTCCAAGACTGCTTCATAGAGAAGCATAATTTAGACATGGTTCCTGTAATCCTGTCAAAGACAGTCTGCAGATAGTCTGAAAAAAAAAAAAAAAAAAAAAAAAAAAAAAAGAAAAATTTTAAAAGGATAAAAAAGTAAAAAAAAAAAAAGGAGAATTTTCAAGAGATTAAGAAGTTCAATAAAAAGACAGGCATACTGTATTCTGGAAAAGGACAGGTTTTTATTTTGAGTTTTGTGATGGAGCAAAGATTTTGCTGATGCTAAACTTAAAACTGGTGGGCATAAAACTGGATGTTCTCATCCCTGGTGACTCAGAACCAGAGCAAGACATGACTCTTCTTTAAAAATTCTCATGTTGTTTATTAGTTTGAATGTGTCTGGACAAGCAGTAATAAGATGAAGTGTGTGCAGTCTGTTCCGTGCAAACTTTCAGAATGTGACCTTTATAAGAGTATGCTACAGTTTAGAGTGTAGTAGAAAAGGTAATTTTTTGAATAGTTTTTGAAAGACATTGCTTTGGGAGTTCAGATTCTTGGCAAATTTCAGTGTGTTGATACCACTGTCATAGACACTTCAGAAACAATAATAATACATCTAGATTGCACAGATACTGGCCCAAAGGGCTGGGTGTTATTGCCACATTCTAAAGTGAGGATAGGGCTGTACAGATTCCCCTTGCAGCTTGTGTTTAATTTTACAGGAGACATTGTTTTAATTTTTCTAATGATCCCCAATACAGAAATTATATTCTAATCAGTGCAAGAGTCCAAGAAATTTTGTGTACATGCCAGCAAAAGAATCTTCTAAATATGACATAGTTTTACTTGGCAGTATAAATACCTACTGGAGCTTGATTAGAAGATATTGCAGAGAGGTGTATGCTAAATTTTTACTATAGTACTGATACCCTCTAAGAAACAGGCAGTAGTTCCAACAACCTATCTTTGCTTGGAGGTGATCTTCTCATGGAAATTTCTGGTTTTACCTGTCTTCTTCCTTAGAGTCAGGCAGTCAGCTGCCTGGATAGCTGCAGGCCTGCAGTAGACACCCAGGCTCCTATTTTTGCCATGATGCTACATAAAATACTAAAATTCATCTAAGGACAGGAACATTCGTGCATTTGGAGCACTCTCCAGGGCCATGGTGGCCACAGCTGCAAGGTTGGCAAGACCGCTGCAGCTCCAGAGGCTCCAACTGCTTCTTGAGCACAGTTGCCCAGACTGCCAAGAGCTTGTTTTTAGCCCCTCTGAAACAGTGCTGCTCTCTTCTTGATATGCTGGCTTATGTGATGGAGTACATGATCACTTGGTGAGTGGGTCCAGGTCCATGGATCACTTCCCTGTTGGAAGACAAACCCTGTACTTCCCATTTTTTGCTGCAAACTACCTGGTGCTAAGGAATTTTTCCTGCTGAACCCAGGCTACTGTGTGAAAATAAATTGGTATCTCTGTGACAGGAAACACTGGGGGAGAAGAGGTCGAATCTGTTGCCTAGAACTGAGAAAATCCATCTGGGATGAGGTAGACCGGAGATACTGTCCTTGACTGCAGATGTGTTTGTTCCTTTTAAACTAAATGGTTGTTGAATGAAAAACAGAAGCAGTATTACTGTCATCATCACACTTTAAGTGTGTTCCTTCCTCTCCCTTTCACATCCTTGCAAAATCACCTCAGAAGGGGAAATGCAGTCCTGAGCTCTCAGCCTTATCTGGCGGAGGAAGTATTTTGCCCCATATCTGTAAGGCCGTCTGAAGCTTCCTTCCATCATGAGATCTTCCTGTTGCTGTGTGCCCACCTCTGAGTTACCTGTCTCTGCCTTTGTGGCCCCAGAGTCAGCAGTCACCCCCTGTGTCTGCTGCTGAGTTCCTCAATGCAACTGCTTTGCAGGGCCGCTTTTTCTGCTGCTCTGGTTTGCAGGGCAATGGGGGATACACGAGACTTGGATATGCAACACCTGTTTAGTGACTTCAGTTAATGCTTCTCCGAAACAGTACCCTGGAGATAACCTTTGTTAGCCCAGGAAAGGAGGAAAAATGTACATATCCCTTACATACAGCTATTATGCTGGTATGCAGCTTGCATCTAAGTGCTGTGGGGTGTCAGCCAAAGATCTCCAACTACTTCAGATACCAAAAGCAGCAAAACTGTGATAACATAATATTCAACACAGGATACTTAGACTGGTTGCAAAGCTCCTTTAGAGCAGACTCGAAGTGCTTCTTCCGAGTATCACATAGTGCCATATAGTCCACTTTTAATGGGAAGTTTAAAAAAAAAAAATCCACTCCTGCACATTTCATGTTTGGCAATTAGCTTTTCTTTGCTATTACCTGAACTGCTGCTAAGGCAGATGGCACTGTCTAGTTCCTGTCATCAACTGATGAACTTCAGCTGTCTCTAAAAGGTGCTATTTAGAGAGCTTCTTCAGGAAAAGAAAATACGACCCTGTTGTGCAAGTGATAAAAATCAGTGTATTGGCTAATTGTCAGACAGACTAGCGATCATACAGTGATGATGGGCACCTGTGCGTTACTGGAAGTTAGTTACTGAATATAACCATTTCTCTTCTCTTCCTAGAGAGAGCAAAATAAATATGCTGGTATGTGTTTTTGTTCAGAACTCAAATGGCCTTGTCTACTATCAGGCCTTAATTTAATGGGATTTGTTCCTTGTTCAGAATTAGTCCCATACTGATTTTGTGAATAGAGTTTTCTTTTTTTCTAGAAGATGTTTTATTTCCTCTTACTTTCAAATCATAAGACAATATAAAAAAAATTATCCAGCTACACCTTTGGGACTGACAGGGTCCCAAGGCGGAAAGTAAGGTCATGAATTACCTCCTCCTCTCATTCTGGTGCTAGAATTGGTAACTCTAATGCAGTGGAAAGAGACTTCCTGAAGGTGAACTGTTTGGCTTTTCTGTCAGAAATAGAGTGAGAGGTGATTTACAAACTACAGAGCATGCGTGAAACCTTGAGCCTACCGAGCTGCAGATTATTACTTGATTTTTTTGCTTCAGTGAACAATTCTAATCCTATATGTTGAGTTTTACTTCATAACAGTGTCTTATTACCCAAAGATAATCTAACATTTTTCAGACAGTTGTACTGCCTACACATCAATATGCTGAATAAGAGAGAAATACTCCAAGGCTGTCACTGTCAATGCTCAATAAGAGATAAGATCTCTTAGAGCACTTTGCATCATGGAAAGAAATAATTTTAAGGCTATGTAATGAAAGTCTGGATACTTGTACACGATAGACTGCATTCTTTAGAGTCAGAAATAATATGAAGATGTTTCTCATCTACATTACGTTTGCAGTAGTTACAGCCAGAGGTCTCAGTCCTAATGTACTAGGCATTACAAGAAAAGTAGTGAATAAAGACATTTTTTTCTGAAGGACTTTTACTCCTGAGCTAGAAAACACTTCCTAAGAGGCAGGAAATGTTGAGTGTGTTCACGGTAAGCACTTCATGTAACAGAAGTTTTTTCCTCCTGCTGCTTAAGGACCTCAAGAGTGGAGTCAAAGTCCTTCTCTACATACTTAAAGAATCTCAAAAAACCCATTAATTTTGTTTGAAAATGTTTTAATCTAAATTTGTCTCAAAAAATATCAGAGGAATGTAGCTTTGACCAACATGTTTAGCTGCTAACCATTTAGTCAGTACCATTTATTAAAGCTGTATGATTTACTAATGTATTTAGTATTCTTTCCCTTGAACAGCGCAGCTCAGCCATCATTATAAAGTTTGTGTGAAACACAAGTACATGATGTGGGACTGAATAGACTTTTTACCTAAAAAATATTTTATCACCTCTCTATCATTTTATATTTCCATAGTGGCTTAGCTTTATGTGGGATGAGACCTAGTTGCCCCTGAAGAGGTCTTGAATGCGACGTGCTCTGCATCCTGCTTGACTGCCATCCACAAATCTGAAATGCAGACTTGAGTGCAAGCAGTGTGCCTAGCAGCATACAGACTTACCTGGCACACTTCCATGATTTTGAAGGCATGAGCAGGCTGTGCTTACAGGTTTGCTTTCCATTTAGGCTGAGTGTCTGGTTTTGAAGATAATTCTTAGGCAATTCCTGCCCCAAAGAGCAATTTAGATCAGAGGCAGCAGATTATTTCAGTTATTCAGGAGAATAAAACTTTAAATTTTTAAAAACTTAAATAGTAAAACTGAACACAAGGGGAAAATTCTATTCTTATTTCTTTTAAAACCTTTGAAGAAAGATAGTTTTAATATTAAGAGACAAATTTCCTCTTCTAGAAGAATAGATATGACTTCAGGTGTGGAAACTAAGCTCAAGTAGTGGCAGGTGAATTATCCTGAGGCTGCTGTGGGGCACAGTTGCTTGTCAGACTGGTAGACTCATTGTGGCTGGGAGATAAAGATATTTGGGAAGAGATTTCTAGAGCTGTGTCCACTAGATTTCAAAATTCTCAAGTGAAGTTCACCCAAATCAATATTCTCTATTTAGATTCTTATTTGCCTTTCAAAAATACTTTAGAAGTGATGTTGCAAGAAATAAAATTGATCGCTTCATGAGTTCTTCTTGCCTGGCCTTCAGACCATGACCCCAAACTTCCAAACTGGCTAAAATATCTCATTTTCCATCGGCAGAGACAGAAGAACCTTGTTTCTGGGCCTGCAGGTGGTTTCTGTCAGAAAAAAGGATATTGGATAATTATTATTCTAGAATTAACCACAACAGTGCCTTAAACCAGAATGCGGAAAATCATGAGCTGTCAACTTTCTTCTTGTACTATGCCAAATATTTTGGATTATTAATTTTGTCTTGACTAGGACACAGGTGCTTTACGTGGCTATCTTGCCTTTGATTTCTAGTGGGATCCTTGATGAAGCATTTATTTTCTGTTGTCGACTTCTTCAGTGGGAAAAATTAAAGTTACTTACAAGAATATTGTAAAGGTCAATGGTATTAATTGTTTAGACCACGCTCTCAGGCACATGATGGGGTGTCCTGCACAGGGCCAGGAACTGGACTTGATCCTGATGGGTCTCTTCCAACTCAGTGTGTTCTGTGATTCTGTGATTATAAGGCAGTGCTGAGAGGGACTGTACAGTTAGTTGGAAAATAAATTATGACTTTGGTTAGAATTACTGTTTACTACAGTCCCTTCATTCAGTAGAATAGGAAAAATATGTTAAAATTTTTTGCAAGGTGCTAAGTTTAGAGAAGTGTTTGCTATAGCAGCTTTTCAAAGTTAATGAGAAATACCTGTGTAAGGGGGATTTTAATAAGCATTCTCTTGCTGAGTTCTACATTTCTGATTAATTTAAAATAAGTCATCTAGTTTTAATGTATCAAAAGACAGCTACATTCCAACTTTGCTGTTGGATTTTTGCATGGAGTCATGATTTTTATTTAGGTACGTGTATTTAAATCGCAAGATCATAATACTTCTATTTAAGAGTCCATTTACATTTTCTGTACTGTTCTACATCACAAAGGTTTGTGGTTTGATTGCATCAAATCTGAAAACAGTAGCAGACTAGAGAAATGGCTATAATTCTCTAAGAAAAATCCCTAATTAAAAGCTATATTAACTAGCTTAAAATAAGATAAATCTTTCTGTCAGTAGTGATATATAAAAATGTTTCATCTTTCTTATGTCAAGCCTTGATAGACTGTAAAATCAAGATTTTTTCCAAACAGCTGATAAGGCATAATCTACTCCTTTTCATTAGAAGCAAATCTGTGTAGTCATAAGTCCCTAAGAGCCAGAGAGGTATGGATAAATTTGCAGACTTTGGAGGCTTTATAAAATATATGGCGGGCTATTTGATTATAATTAGAGAGACTGCTTTCCTTTTATCGGTACGTTGTTTTGTTGACAGAATGTAAAGCATGTAAAGGACTTATAACCTTTCAAAATCGGCTGCTTCACAAGCAGAATAATCTTTTGGATAAAACCACCATTTAAGCTCCTTTTATGTGGCTATTTCACTCCCTTGGAGAAGATAGCAGGGAAGGTTGAATTATCTGGTAGACAATTGTCTGAATGACAGCTACAGTGTTGGTACTCAGTGATGAGTTCTCGAAGGCTGATGGACATTTTAGAGTGAGCGAGAACATTTCTCAAGGTATAAATGAAAAAAAAGTTATGCAATTTAAAAAAACCCCTACCAGCAGTATGAAAAAAACCCATTGCTTAATTCTATGTTCCTTGAGCTAAATGCCTGCTCTGGAATCATCCTATTTCCTCAGTAATACCTAATCATACAACAGCAACTAAATTGCATGTGTCCCTTTACTTAACTTTGTAGAACACATAGGCAATTATGGGAACTAAGAAAGGTTATACTGGCCATCAGTCATTCCAGTTTTATACTTTATTCACCCTGTGGTGCCTTATAATTGTTTCTTAAATGACCTTATTATGTTTGCGCAACATGGAAAATAGCTTACTTCACCTGCTTAAAAATTATTCAGATTCCTTGTGTTTCTATTAAGTCATTTTTATGTGCAGATGGCTTAAATTACTTATTATAAACTGTGCATTTGTGGGTTGCCTACACTAATTGGTAAGCCAAATTACCTAACCAATTGGTTTTTCTGGCAGTGATGCCATGGAATTTATTTATACCTGTGCCCTGACTTTGCCTCTGGTGGGCCTGTACTCACCTTGTGCCTCAGGCATTTCGATGTGTCTTGGAGCCTTAGGAAAAAGGAAGCAGTGCAGACCGTGTGAATCTGGCTTCAGTTTCTGCCTGCATATTCCTTATCACAGACCTTCCATTCTGCTCTTGCTTGCTTAGGATAAAAGTTTATTTCATGTCCATATCTGACAGGGTGAGCTGAATTCTGCTTAGTTAAAAAATCCCGTGGTGGCAATGGGACTTTTTTGACTCTAAAGTCAATTATATTTCAACACTCTTTAGCTGAGTAGATGGTATTCAGTAACATCAATATAATGTGCTTTAATATTTTTCTGGTGTTACTCCAGTAGCTGAGAAAGATTGATCCTGTGAAACGGCAGTGGATTCCGTGTCAAGAACTGAGAGTCTGAAGTCACCTGAGCAGAGTACTTTATTTCCTAAGCGCCTTCCCCAGCCTTTCTGACACCACCAGTTAGTAGGCTAAGCCATTCTTCTGTGGGAACGATAAGCTGAAAACCACTGATCACATGGTGCTCTGTAACTCAAGGTAATTAATGAATGTACATCTAAGTACAATATCTTCAAGTCATATCTACCAGGAGTAGGGAATGCTCATCAGTTTTCTGAGTCAATTGATGGATGCAGGATGGCTTTTTTTTTTTTTGTGAGGAAGGATTTATTTCCTGGAGGATAATTCCATATCTCTTTTGTGACTGAGAGCTTGGGGCTTCCTGCTGTTAATTTTCAAGTTAATCTTAACCTCTAGTAACAGAGAATATATTGCTTCTGGGATACCTGATCAGGAAAGTAACCTTTGCCTTCTCTCTCCCCCCAGGAAGGTTGTAACAGCAAGGAGAAAATAATCTTCCTTGATATTGTACCAGTTTTACCACTCAGAACATTAGCCCTAATTCGGCTGGTTGTGTATTACAGCTGCAGTCACTGGTAGTCTATCACTGAAACAGTAGATCTCGAAACTCAAACATGCTTGTAGATTACAGCACGGACTCTTTATTGAAGCTGTCCTGCTATGCAGAAGGGGATGCAGGGTTCAAGTTGCTGGTGGCCTAACACTGTCAGTTCTCAGCTGTTCAAGGCAGAAAACATGCATTTGACTTCTACATTTTTTCCCTATATTTTCTCAGTGTCTTTACAATGCAGAATACTTAGGGAGATATGAAAGGAGGAACCAGAACCCAGGAAGTGTTTGCAACAAATCCCATTCAGGGTTTGCATTCTTAAAAAACGAGAGACAAGAGGGAGGGGAGACAAAAAGGAAAAAAAAAAGAAAAGAAAAAAGGAAAGAAAAGAGAAAAGAAGAAAAAAAAAGAAAAAAGAGTAACTTCCCTTACATGTTGCTTATCTGCTTAATGAAAAACATTGATAATATTATGGATTTTTCTTAGCCAGGGCTAAGACTTGCTTGAGATTTCACCAAAAAGACAGTGGGTTCTGGTGTAAACTCTATACCCAGTAAACTCTACTTTCAGATACATATACCAGATACATGTAACCACAGAAATTGATGTTTATGACCAATAGGTGTTTATCTCCACAGACAAAATAGGATTTTACATGCAACTTTTTTTTTTTCTCATTTTAGTGTTTATGATTTTTTTAACATAATGGATTTCTGAATGGATGCTACTTCCAAGCACTTTACTTTCTAAGGCATCGTGATAACTTGGCTGGGACTCCAAAATTTACCTGCAGGACTGAGCATCTGAAAATCAAACACAAGGATGCTTGGTCCTTCCAGGACAATGTTCTTTTCTAAAAGTGGTCTTGTTTTCCTTTGAAATTGACTTCCTATATAATTATTATAAAATTATAGATATGAAGTTACGATAATATACAATTATATACAATAAGATATATTTTTATATAATAAGATATCAAATAATATATCACAGATTTAACACTATCACTAGAAATATGGCAGCTTTCTTACTGTTGATGACAGGGGTCAGTAAACTGATGTATAATATTTTAAATGCTGCAACGTTTTTAATGCAGACTTTTTATTTCAGATCACAAAGTGTACTTTGAGTTAAACAAGAACACAGAAAGCAGAGGCTTTTTCCATAAGAGAGAAAACTTAAAAAAAGAGATGAAAAACCAGAAACTTACTTTCAAAAAGGCATAATATATTTTCTGAACAATACAGAGTACCTTATCTTAATTGAATAGGTTTATCCTGCAACCATTTATGGAATAGCAGAGTACAGAATGAAGTAAAAACCTCACACATAATCAATTTTCTTGGTCTAATTTGCAATGCTTAGCAAATTAGATTCTGCAAGAAACAGTCAACCTTTGCCCTTTGCAGACTATTTATTATTTTCATTTTGAGATGAAAATACGGTAATTTCTTACTCTTTTGTTCACAGTCAAAGTGTTGAACAGTGATCTGTTTAGCATAGACCCAGAATAATACCAAAAAAATAGGAAGAGAAGAAAAACAAGTATAGATTTTGTTTTCTCAGAAGCCAGAAAATAGAGTGAAGCTGTACTACAAACACCAACTCAAAAGAAAATACAGGAGTGTTTAATCTGTTGAGAATCTGACAAACAGTGAGTGAATACCCAAAGACAACAAAGAACATAGTTTCACAATATTTTCTGTCAAAAAAA
>VZTA01023392.1:0-82109 GCA_013398855.1 Mohoua ochrocephala | reverse complement strand
ATTTTTTTTCAAAAAAAAAAAAAAAAAAAAAAAAAAGGCAGGATTGGCCTGGTTTCACATAAGAAGACGTGAGGGCTTTGGTCACAAGCCTGCCCATGAAACATTGGACCAACTGTGCTTAATCTATAAGAACACTTTTACTTATCAGTCTGAAAGAGGGTGACTTTGTCCACAGTGTGGACAGGTTTTTCCCCACAGCTTTGCTCTGGGCTTCCTTCACAGTGTTACTCCCCCTGCTTATACAGTTGTCCAGCCTTCCCTACAAATTCAGCATGAATAATATTTATTATTCAGCATGGTATTAACATCCCACCCCCACATTCCTTCCTATCCCTTTCTTTCTCCAGTCATTTTAATAGTATGGCAAAACTAAAATTTTCCCTTGCAATCTAAACCAGACAATAAAATATTCAAATTATTTGCAATCACTGGTTTTGACTATTTATTAGTCTAGGATTCTGTTAAAAAATCACAAATTCAATAGCTTGTGAGAAGCTGCTCACGCATTCCCAAAATATGTTGCAGAGGCTAAAACAATTTTTAAAAGCCCGAAAAAGCATCCAGCTCTCCCCCAAAGTTATTGTCTTTTTATCCTGTGGCTTATTCTTTATTTTCCCTTTTGTCCGGTTGCCAGTGCATTTTCCAAGTGACAGAGTTTCTAATATTTCTCTTAGAGGAGTAACAAGGTGAATAATTCCCCAGTCAGAATGATTTTCCCTCCTGATATTTAGCAAAATAATCAAAACAAACACCGTTTTTAATTTTATCTCATTATTCTTCCTGGAGCTATAATCCCTTTTTGTCACTTGGAATAGTGCCTCTCCTTCTGGAATGCTTTCCCACGAAAAATTTGTAGGTTATTATTGCTCTCCTTAGTTGTTGCTTAGCTAAGTGATATATGTTTGACAGACTGTAATTGCATGAGCCCCTGGGAAGCAAAACTGCCAAGTTGCACACAGCTCTATTTGGGATACGTATTACAAGGTGTGTCAAATGCAGCCAGATATAGTGCATAGACAAGAGAAGAAAACCTCAAACTCTGGCTAAAAGAAAAGAGAAGGAGGGATTTTATTTTTTATGCCAGTTATAAAAATCTCAGTTATTTTCTGAAGTTTTCTGAAGGTCACATAGGCACGTATGCACCAGGCTGGATTCACAAGCATTTGTGCATTCACTGGTCCCCCAAGTACTGGCATGGTACTGGTACTTGTCCAGCTGCCACCCCTGCCCAGACCCTGTGCCCTCTGACACTCCCCACAGGTCCCTCACTCATGGGCTGGTCCTGTGGGAGTTTTGCTGGTGACCCCACATACCCCACATGCATGATTTGGGGGAGATACTGACACGTGCCCCTGACCAGCAGCTGGCACCAGGCACACAGACTGTGATCCATGGTCTCATTCCAGCTGCCAGTGTTGAGTCCCTCACTCTCCTCACTCATGCCTGCCTCACTTGCTAGTAGCTGTTTTTGGGGGCACACACCATTCCTACTGAAGTGGCCGGTCCAAGACCCCCACTCACGCCAGCGGGTAGCACAGAGACCCCTCTGGCTCCAGTGAGTGACATCACAGGTCAGGCAAGGTTGTCCACATACCCTTGTCCAAATTCCCTCTCTTGTTACCTCAGAAGTGGCACCTTAGTCCTTGCAGCACTCGCACAGACACAGAAATGTCTTGAGTAACCGTGTTTCCCTCTTCTTGCGAGTTAAAATCACAGGCTGATCCTTCCCAAAATTGTGCCTCGAGTTTCTTAATGGTCCTGCAATTATTACCTGGAGACTTTTGGTCTTTGCCATTGTCTTTATTATCTATCTTTTGTCTAGCTTGTTTGTCTTTCTTGCTAACCCTTTCTCCTTCACTTATTATCTTCTTTTACATTGAAAAGGTCATTGATCAGATATCCTTGTATGTTCTTGCCTTCCACATACCCTTGCAGAAGTCGATACAGTGAATTCCAGAAAATGAAAAAAAGCCGTAGAAAGTGAGAGAACTGCAAGGTGGGTGAAGTGAGAGGAAAAGAAATATTCGAAGAGAACAGGAAATGCTATTTTAAAAGCAATATTTAATATCAGTTTCAGGTACTCAAATATAACAAAAAAAAGAAAACCAGCCTGCTCATCAAATAGACTAAAGAAATGAAAGATGAAATTCTTGAAGCACATGTGTTTTTAAATACAATATTTGGGGTTATTCTTATTTGCATCTGAATGTTATAGTAATTAGAAAGTTATCCTTATTAGACTTTACATTCTGATTTTTTTCCCAGAAATCTCAGAGGTAAAAAGATTTCATCTGACCAAATGTCATCGTCTACAGCTCAGCTATTCATCCTGAGCTTCCTCTCTGTCAGTGGGGAAAAAGTAGGTGCTTCTTGGGTGCCGCACATCTCATTCTAAAGTAGACTTCTAAAATAGATCAGAGGAACCAAGCTTTAAAATTGACTAATTCTCTTCATTGACTGTGAAGTCAGCCTAGGGAGCCGAGATGTAGGTGTCTACATTCTACTCAGATTAAATTAGGTGAGATGAATCCCACCCTTCATTTATTTTTCAAAGAATATAACTCGAGATTGTCATATAATGATATGAATATGAGAGATGGGGCTTCAAGAGAAGCATTAAATATGACAAGAGTGATGATAAGATTGTGAGAACTGTTAATAGCACTTATGGACAGAAGTGACCTGAAGTTACCAGGGTCATACACATATAATTTTTGTGTATAATTAAAAAAAAATAAAACTTATTAGGAGAGTGCAACAAAATGTTACATCAGATCTAGAGAAAAGTGTTCTTTGCTCTCTCTTCTGATTACTTCTCCATTGCTGCTTCAGAGTCCAACTGAAAAATCTATAGTGCAAAGAAGTAATTCAAAGAACTAGAAGGAAAAAAGAAATGAGAGACAAAGAATGAGGGACTAAAGAGAGGACAATGAAAGCAGAACAAGGGAAACCAGTGTCTTGTCATTCACTGGGCGGTATTTTCTGCCTACATGCAAACCAGATTTCTGGTGACTAATACAACAGAGTGTTCCTAGCTTGCTGAAGTTGTCACTTGACCGCTTCATTGTCTTTTATGTTTTGCTTTCTTCTGTCCAATATTTTTCTCTCTTCCATTTTCTTCCTGTCTATAACTCCTGTGTGCTTTCTAACACCATAATATTTAAAAGCCTCTGTCGCCCTGTCTGCCTTTGCTGCCAATAGCATTTGTTTTTTTGCCTCACTTCATCTAAGCTCATTGAGTTGCTTTGGAAAGAGCTCAGCCTCCTATCCATAGCTCTGGAGGCAGAGGAACAAAACAGAGGGAGCTGCAGAGAGAGGTGTCCGCCAGCAGCCAGGTAAGTCTGGCACAATGGACGTGTACAAACCCTACACCATTGAAATGAATAAGGCACAGGGCAGAGAAGCAAAGAAATTCTTTTGTGATTGGCACAGAAACAATGAGTAGTGTGCCAGACAGAACAATGAACTGGGTAAAAAGAGTACTGGCTGGAGGTTAGCTCAGTTAATTATCAGAACTGAAAATGAGATGAACGGCCAAAGTGTGGAAAAGGGGAAGCTACAGTCTCATACACCCGCTTTTCTTAATCCAATCTCATTTGGAAACAAAAATGCTCTCTTTTCAGTCCAATACATATCAACAAGTAGGAGCGGGAGACTGATTTGATGACTGAAACTAAATTTAGGGGCAATGATTCTCACACAGCTGACATGAGAGTAGTTCTTTTCTTCAGATACTGATTTTCTATGTCATGGTGATGTCCCGTGGTGCCCATGAAGTCTGGCTCCCCATTGTACAATCCTTGCATAAACAGAGAAGAAGAAACAGTCTCAATGCCAAAGAGCTTGCTTTAAGCAAGTCTACTGAGGGAGATATTTTTTCCATAATGAGCACGTGTGTCTTTGAGCTGCTCAGGTTTGTGTTACGTTACTAAATCATTCTCTCAGTCTCCTACTTTCTCTTAGGTACCAGCATGGATTTTGGAAAGGAGCTTTGCCCTTCTTCAAAGTTACGCCACATCTGACGTGTAGCCAGATCTCCCTTAAGTGTGAGGAGCTTAGGGACGAGTGTTTGTGTATTGAAGCATAATGAATTCCAGCTGAGAGACCAGAGGCAGAGGATAATGGTGGAGACCAAAAAGCTTCAATGCCATCCTGCATCACGACAACAAGCTGAAGTAATGGGAGACTGGGATGCTGGTGAGCTGAACTGACGAGGTGCAAGCTAACAGAGACTATTCAAAATTAATGAGACATATTGGGGTAGAACCTGTTCAGAGGAGAGAGCATGATGAAGGAAAAGAATGAGTGGTTCTAAAAAGAAGGAATTAAAGATAGAAACAGAGACATATTGTTGGCAAGTGGAAATCCATTTAGAACAGGTTTATTAAGAAGAGAGTGACTGGGAGCTTCACATACTTTTTATGTTCTCAGGAGGGATGGAGGGATATCCGCAGTTTATTTTTTTTCTGTGTGAGAGAATAATTTGATACCTGAGTTTATGCTTTTATCTTCCTTCTCAAATCAACACTAACCCCTTAGGGAAACTGAAAAAAAAAAGACAAATGTGTGGAGTTTTACATTTCTGGAGATATGAGGCTCCAAGAGGTTGTTAGCATATATTCTGAGTTATACAGAGATTTCTGAAGGCTACTGGAGCAAATTCCTGATCATATTTTTCTTCAAAATTCTCATGAAAAGCTTTTTGTTACCACTATCAAGAGGAAAATAAATAGTCTGAAGATGTGGCAAGTCTTACGCCATTTGGAATCGTAACAGTTGCTATTTCATATAAAAATATGAAAATATGTATAATATAGTAAAATAACTAAATTTAAAATGTATAAATATAAGGTTATATCTGGTATCTGTTATAAACTATTCGCTGAATAACTCCCGTGATTATTTTAAAACTTCTCTATGAGTCTGAGATTCACCCACCCATTAAGGTAAATTTCAGTGTTCTTAAATACGCATTAAAAAAGCAGTAGGACTTAGATTCAGGAGAAAAAAAATCTTGGTGACAATTTTTTGGAAGCAATTGATTCTCTTCAGTATATAACTCCATACCTAAGTTTTCATATAGCTGTTTTGAATTAAAACCAATGAGAAAAGCAAGCAGGTGAGAGTTTCAAATTGATAAATTGCTGACTTTAGAAATATTTGCCTTATAAGGGAAAAAACAAAGAAAACCCCCTCATGCAATAATTGTGTGTAATACAGGCTCAATCTGACTCCTTTCATGCCGTTGCACTCAATCGTATGCTTTAAATCCATGGAGTAATTGCTATAGAGCAAATACTGTTGCTGTAAGCCTGTATATTTCTTAGCAAGAACTCTACAGATTTACTGTAAAGGGGAAAAAAAAAAAAAGAACAAACACTCAGAGTTTGTGACTTTACTCTGCCACAAAGCCCCTGAAAGGGCCCCTGTAAAATTTCTCAGTCCATTGTATGATATATTCCTTATTCCCTGAGTAAAAGTGAATTGAAGTTATCCTGGATGATAAGGCATCACTCCTGCTTCCTCTTTTCTCCTCCTTCCTCCAGTTGCTGTCTCATATATAGAACTCTAATTCTAGCCTACAAATTAGATTTTCTTTTGACTAAGATGCCCAGAGTTCTTGCTTGTACATTATAGCTGAATTGGAGTACCTCATGCAAATCCAAGCATTTTTGTATTGAGTCTTTGGCAGTATCACATCTCTGTCTGTACAAAAGCAGACCCAGGTTCCCTGGATGTCAGTCAGAGGTTTTTCTCTTCTGCAGTGCTTTTCAAGCTTATTAAACACCTGAGTCCAAAAAGGTACCCATCTGTAGATTACTGCCTTACTCATAACATGGATACAGTAGTCTTTTGCTAACCCAGGCTCCTCTTTTTCAGCTTACATTTGCAGGCACTGTCTGTGAAAGTCCCTGTTTCTTCCTGTCCTTGGAGGGCTATGTTTCTTTCGATAAGCCATGCACCTCTGCACTATTTGATAATCTGCAACACTAGGCAGTGAGGTGGGCATTAATAATACCTTGGTCTGTGAGCTCCCTACTGGCAAGGTGGGAGGGGTACCCTTTTTATAACCCCTAGCAAATGCAGCATGTGGGGAGGTTTGTTGTATCTATCATAAAAGAGAGTGATTTGAAGGTTACCTCTGTCATATCTATCAAGTCACTCACAATCTACTTCAATTATCACAGCAATGCACAGCTGAGAGCTACTTTATCTTGCAGTGAAGAAAATGGATACAGAGGACCAATAGAAATGAATAATCATGATTTTCACAAATGCAAAGCATAGAGCAGAATAGAAAATGATAATTTCTGACTCGCTTTATATTTAAACAGAAGAGTTGAGTTCTAAAGCAGTGCAGGCAGATATTTTTCTACCATTACCTTCCCCCTCACCCCTCACAAATTATCAAGAAAGATTAAAGGTGATCCAGTACTTACTAGTTCGTTCTTGTTCTTTGCATTTGAATATAAAATCAGTTTTTTTGGTTTTTCCTCTAGGTGCTGACAGATGCAGAAGAAAGACATCCTGTCTCTATTCTTGCATCCTTCACCATTGCCTCCTATCATAACTTCAGGGAATTCAAGATCTGGATAACTGAAAGATGTGATGCAGAGTTGGGAGCACGAGGCCATCTTAACTGGCAGGTGCAATTTCCCTTTTTGTAAAAATAAGCTCATTAAGCTATAGCGATCTTTGCTGTGATCTCTTGTAGCTACTAAGTGTTTACTTAGGAGTAAGGGAGACTGGGGAAATTGTATAAAGATCCCGGGGGTGGGGGTTACTAAATGTGTGGAGAACATTTCTAGCACAGGATGAGCCACACATTCTTGAAGGTTGGAAATGGTATTTTTGAGAATTATAATTAATGTATGCTGACTCTGTTCTTGGACTTTTCCCTAGTCATGCATATTGCTTACTCTGAAAGGCAGGAGACTGAACAAGGTGTAGGAGTAAAATTCTGAATTTTTTTTGCACAGCTTTTCTTATCCATGAAGCACAAATCCTTTATACCCACAGAGATGGTTCTCAGGAGCTTACAGCTGTGAGTGGGGTAACTGCCCTACCAGCAAGGAAAATGATTTAATTGTGTCAACAAAGGCAAAGTCTGTTAACATAGTTCCCAGTACAGGGGGACTTGAGATGTTACTGTAGAATTTTAGTGGAAATGAGGCTTTGGAGTATATTGGTTTACATAATCATCTACCAAACTATGATGTAACAAGTCTAGGTTCAAACCCAGAGAGGTGGTTCCACCTCTGGATCCAGTATCTCCATCTTTAAAGAACTCTTTGTGGGTTGCCTAACACCTGAAAAGATTCAGACTGGAGAGAAAATAAATGTTGAGGAATGCTCATGCAAATCCATTGTCTCTAGTGGGATCTGGTTGCTGTGTGTCAGGCCTGGGAACCTGTGTCACATACAGGAGAGAGGAGCCCATCCCAGCTGTGTTTTCGCTGCATTACGTCCATGAAGACAAAGCACTGACTATGAGCTTGCTGTACTTGAGGCAAACTCACTTCTTCTGTACAAAGCATGTCAGACTAGTCAGATTTAACCTTTCATTGACATTCACCCTAGGATTCTCTCTTTTCATTATACTGCTGTATGTGCAACTAACTGGATTACTCGTGTCCTTCCGGCAAGAATAGATTATTCTACTTCTGTATGTGCATGATTCACATAAGTCAGCACAGGAACAAAGGATCTATGATTGCTAAGATGCAGAGGCACTGGTTCATCCTGACTCCTGGCAACCTGCTAAAATATATATTCTTCATCAGTCAGTACATCACTGCTACTACGGAGAAAAGCAGTTCGAATTCCTGCAAGAAGAATAAGAGAAGATAGTTCTGTGGAAAATACTGTACATCCTAAAATGGCAAATAGTCCTCCTGGAATTTTTGTTTTTAGGATAGCCCTGGCTGGAATATGTATAGAATATAATCCAAGTGTTTGTCACCAGTCCCAGAGGGCAGAGGTAGGCTTATATGGCAGAACAAGGTATATACCTTATCTTTTTCTTTTCCATTTTTCAGAGTTATCATATATTCAGGTTTCTGGCAGGATTAGAGAAATTGAGTCACTTTATTGCTAACCTCTACTATAATAGTTATATATTTAAACATTGATACAACAATTATTATTAGGAGAGGCTGCTTATTTCTTTTATCAGATCTACTGCATCTGGTATAGTGTTGTACTACATGAAAAGATCAAAATATTTGGTCTCTCTCCAAAGACAGTGTTAAAGTCATACATAAACACATCTAGGGAGAACGTGAAATCTGGGCTGCCCTTTGGATGTTGCCTACATTTTTATATTGATTATTTTTCATGATTTTAAACTACAGAAAATAGGAAAACAAAATCTTTTCTGTGATCAAAGCTTTTAAACTAAAAAAAAAGAAAGGAAAAATACTGAAAGTAGTGGAATTTCTGAATATAGAAAGTTTTTTAAACTGATTATATGTCTACTGTTGAAAAAAAGATTTAAAATGAAAAGGTCAACGGTATGTGTTTTTATCCTAAATGCTTGAGCTCTCAATAGGTGTCAGTCTGATTTTATCAATTTCTATAACAGAGTGGTAAAGCAATGTGAAAAACCAAGGTTTATTCCAAATAGCACTGTGTTGAATACTACAATTAGAAAGTAAGATTGTTATACTAGAGAAACATGTCTTTTCAGAATATATAATTGCAGATATATTCAAATTGTTCAAATTAAAATAGAGTTGGATATAGAGCCCCAAATCACATTATGACCTGAAGCTACCTTGAAAGTAAAGAAATTATCCATCCTTTTCAGCTATAAAAAATTTCTGTATTCAGTGCACTGCACTTTCCTTTCTCTTTTTTAGGCATTTGAATAATGAATGAACAACAAGTAATAGTCTCATATGTATTAGGAGAATAATTAGTAATGCGCCTTCCCACTAATTCTAGATTACTATTTTTTACTCTTTTCAGCCCCCCATTTTTACTGTTCTGTTTGATGTCTGGAAACTTTCATGAGCAAGAAAGCAGATTAAATTACAAAACGCATTTAATTACTTTTTCTATAATCAGAGAGTTATTTCTACAGAAAAATTTTAGAGAATATTAAGTGAATATTTCCTTTTTACAACACGCAATCTCTGTTGTTCAGTGCACTTTACATTCATAAACAATTAAGTGAGATTCTATACCGCTAAGCTTAAACCCAAATATATTGTAAATAGTATATGCATATGATCTAGAAACAGAAACAAAAATTGCTTGCCGTTCATGGAGCAAGAGCTTTTTCTTTCAGGAGCAAGGTTTGCGGTACGTGTGTGCTGACATCCATCCCGGTTTACTACGCGGCGCTGTGTGCTACAACCTTCTCTGTGCCCTCAGGTTATTGTGTTTCAGTAATAGAAGAATTGTTCCTTGGGTGTGCTGTATTGATGTTTGCAAAATGTTTTGGCTTTCTCTGAGATGGAAGCTGCTACGCCAGTATAAAATCCAGACAATTAATGGACAATTAGACTTCAGACCTGGATTTACCAGAAGAATCTAAGACTGAATCCTGCTTGATGAAGTCTCCATTAATCTTGTGCTAACAGAGATACATATGCCCTCCAGTGTCTTGATTCATTAACATGATTTCCATAATGACATACCTGGAATGAAAAAGTTCACCTTTCTACTCAGTAAATGAGTTGGAACAAATGTAGAGAACATTGACCTTACAGAGAGGCTTCTGGGTGATTAAATTGTTGAAACCATGTCAGTAAGTGCATTAGGCACTACAGAAACTTCCCTGTGGTGCTAATGAAGGAGAGAGGATAAAGATCTCTGTAAACCAATTGTCCATGTGTTTCCATCTGGCTAAGACAGAAAGAAAAAATTAAAGGAGTTTATCTAATCACTGGTCCTCACTCCTTTTCCCCCCCACCTCTGCTGCTGTTGAACAAAACTAAAAAACAGTGCCGAGATTGTGAATCAAAAGGCTTTTCAGTCCCACACAAACACTCTTAATTCATCTTCTGCATTGATTTTTCAGAGACCTGATCAGTGGAAATTCCAAGGTGTTATGGTGAAGGGAACCATATAAAAGCTTGGCAGATAGATAGGACCAGTGGTTTTCAAGTCTTTGAAAAAACTTTACCTTTCAACACATCTGTGCCAAATATCTTCCTGTAGATTTAGTAAAGGACAGAGGACTTTTAGGGGGAGTTAAAGAACATAGAAAGCAGAACAGCTTTTCACTGGCGCTTTTAATACATTATCTTTTCTAAGCTTAGCTTCCTGTTTGCAGATCTACTGTTCTCTGCATAATTCAGTGCCCAGCAAGAAATTCTGCATGCCTGTGCACAGAATATTAAATTACACTCTAATACAAAAGGGAATCTGTCCCAGTGCACATGAAAACTGGGGTGTTTTCTATGCTGTGCTGCTCTTTCTCAGCTTATAAGCCTACAAAAATCATACAAAGACATGGCAATAGCAAATTCACAGGTTCAGTCTTTTAAAAGCTCACAATGGATATAACAAAATGTTCATGAAAGAGTTCTAACAGAGGTTTTCCAAAATCGATTTTTCTTATTCTCTCTGACCACATCTCAGTCAGAATGATACCCTTGTGACCTACAAAATGTCTGAGAGAATAAAAATGCAGCAGCAGCCGAGCAAAGAGCAGAACTTTCCAAGTCAGGAAAAAAGGCAAAAAAGCAGGAGAAACAGGACAAAGTATCTGACTTAATCATATTCTACAATGTAACTTTGCCATGGCTGAAAAGTTTAAGTCTTCCTAATGCTAACATTTCTTTTCTGCCACATAACTTGCACCCTGCCAAATAATTAATCTTCTAGAAAATATATGCTTATGTGAGACATACTTGCATGATGTAATTCATGCGGTCCAAGACTATTGGCTACACCATGAAAAGCAGAACTAATGCGCCTTTTTTTCTTATAATTTGTATCTTTTGTCTCTAACCTTTTCCAGCTGAGTTCTCTTTCATGTCATCCATGACATCCCTTACCAGCAAGAGACAGCAGTGCTATACCTAGACTGGAACTATCTGTGCGCTGATCAGCCAGCAAGGGTGCACTTGCTGACTTGCTAGAAAGCTGCTGCCAAATGGAGTGTACACGGGCTGAAATCTGTTTGTCTTTCTCTCAGCAGGACAGCAATTTATGCCCTACCCTTCCCTCTAACTGCTGATTTTCACAATACTTGAAGGAACATAATTATCTTCAATCATATATAGCTGAATACAGACAGTGGGGTTCAAATATTATGAAGGGCAGGGAAAGTACAGGCATATCTAGACAGAGTTAAATGTGATAGACCTTATTTGTTATATTTGTAGTATTCAATTTATGTCCTCTAGGAAAAAGAGAAAAAATAAAAAACCAACACAAAACCACCCTGCAACTATTGGCAGAGGATAATAGTTTATAAAGCAACATTGGAAATGCAAATGATAGATTTCTACTCTGAAAAAAAGTGTTTTTATCAGGAAAAAAAATTTGTATTTATCCATTTACTGAACTTGTTCCTATTTGAAGATTTTCTTCTTGGCTGTTGGCAGGGTGATTTCCTTTATTTTCTCAAGGCTGCTGTACAGAGGGGATGATTAAGTTGTAGATATTGGATACAGGTGTTTCAGGAGCACACTTAAAGATTTTCTGATTCCTAACCTGCACTGCTTTAAAATCACACAACTGGATGCTTTAAGATTAGCCTTTTTATTGGAACAGGAAAATGCTGACTTATTTTGTCCCAAATCGGTTAGTGATCCAGTTTTACTGCAGCACTCCAAAGCAGTTATTCCGGTACCACATGGCCTGGATAAGTTGTGTGCTGTGGGGCACTAGAAGAAAGTTGTGATTGTGACTGAGGACAAGAAGCTCTTCAATGTGCTTTCCTACTGAGCCCCTTGCATGCAAAGATGCTTCTGCAGATGTTAAGGTGGTATTAATTCAAACCTAATAATTTTAGCATTCTGCACAGGTAAAATAAAAGGAAATTTACCTCTGTGTTTTGACTAATCCTGTTTTACTAGACACTATGTTGCTGAGTAACTCCTGAAGTTCTTGCTTGTTCTGAGCTGTTGTTCATCTAACGGTACCTGCTGTCATTCACTAGTCATGTGATCATCAAAACAATTTTGCAGAAGAAACCCCATGGTGGTTAATAAACCTGGTAAATAATGCTCAAGTGGCCTGAAGGAGAGTGAAATAAAAAGATAAAAGATCAACATCCTCTCTATTTGGCCCTATAATCACAGTGTTCCGTCAAGTGAGAAATTAATCATTATGGCCAAACCAGTAAAAATCAGTTCATTTCATATTTCTTTCACTTACCGTTGACAAACAATAACATTTAGGAGTGTGCATCTTAGTATGACCATTCTTAGCTATAGGCTAGGAATTATCTTTCGCCTAAAAACTCCACATGATTTCTGGTTCAGAAGGTACATAGATGAAGCCTATAAAAATGCTGCTTCAAGCACAAGTGTCTGCTTTAGTAGTAAGCATCAGTGCAAATGAAAACCGCAAATAGACAGCTGGGAATAACAGCACAAAAATCACATGCTGTGTAGTTGTCCTCCACTTTGTGTCTCTGGTTGGTTCATGTCAGTTATGCTGTGCAACAGCCAAGAAATCACATACAAAGAGAAACAAAAAAAGGCATTTTTGTTGGCACCTAAACGATTGTATTGCACAATTATGCACAAGTGAGGTGAAGCAATTAATTGCATTCTCTCCCAGTGCCTGTAGACCTACAGCAATATGTTTCACATGAAATAGTCGAGATAGAAAACATAAGTTGTATCGATTCTATGTATGTGGTTGAAAATATATTGTTTACTTTAGCGGTACTTTTGGAAGGGGAAAACTTTATTCAGGAAAAACAGCTGTACCCACTGCGCCTAAGAACACTGTCTGCCTTAATCAGGTACAGGGTTTTAGTAGGGAAGGAGAATCTGCTGAGAGCATGAGAGCATGGGAGCTGCCAAGTTCTAAGGTTCTGGGAGGCCTCTCTGCAGTTTTAGACAGTACCTTCTGTCTGTCTGCATTACGTGAGGAATAATTCCTTCAAAATACTTAGTATTGGAAAGACTTAAAAATATGTCTGTCTGTGCTCTAGGGCTGCTAGCTGTATGCTGAGCCTTTTTAAGATTCACCCAGTGAGAGTATGTAATTAAATGCCAGCAAACTTGCCTGAGGGCAATAAAATCCAGCCGTCGTCTTTTCAATATTTTCAAGTGCGTTGTGTGATTGAAATGAGCTGTCTTTCTTGTGTGGAGAGAGACTTGCGTGTTTATGAATTGTGTGAAATCTAGTCAATCCGATAGTCATTACTAATAAAGATTCATGTGTACGGCTAAAGTATCTGCGGAATTGCAAAGGTGAAACAAAAGAGGCTCTCGCTGTAAAGGTGGGATTTCCCAGTACAAAGCCAACTTCAGAGCATTTCTTGAATGGACATATTGTTGTGATGTTGCTTGGTGAGAGCGAATGTGTCTGTCTGCAAGAGAAAAGGCAGAGAAGTGGAGAGAAAAGCATTTGAGAACACAGTGAGAGCAAACATTAGGATGTTTTGTAAACAAATAGAATGACACCTAAGAAATATTTGACTATTATCAGGTTCATCTCCCACCTGAAAGGGCCCTTGGGCAAACATTTAGTCAAAAAAGGTCTTTTCCACACTGCTTGAAATTTATTTGATTTCAGAAAGGCTTCCATTATTGATATTTTTCCAAGTGATAAGCAGTTCCTACACACCCGAATTTCATGTGTGACACGTCTGTGACTGCATTAGACTACGAGTGGCTCAGAAGGGGAGAACTTGCACTGTTTGTGTTCTATGTCCAAAAGATCTGTGTTACAAGAAATTAAGTACTGAAGAGTTGCACAACCAAGACATGAGAAACATAAGAACTATGGTTGTGTGAGCAGCCTTAATTGCACTTAGCAATAGGATCACCAACTCATCTACTCTACAGCTAAGAACATACAAAGGAAAATGAATTTTAATGAAAAATATTGAACATTTTAATCTACAAGGTGTCTTTAACTTGTAAAATTTGAGAAGTATTTTGTAGAAGCATTGTTCTGAAGAAATTGCCTTAAAGAACTTGTCTCATTTGGCTTCACTGATCCTTATCTGTATCTTAATTGTTTCGCTTTACATCGTAACATCTTTGTATTGTACAGAACTTTGTGATATTTCTATTTAATTATTTCTAGTGATAGAATTCTTCACAATGCAAAACTCTTCTTTTGTAAAATTTGACTAAAATTAAACAGGAAAGAGTGTTTTTTTCAGAAAACAGACTTATATGGAAAGGATGTCTGAAAACTTTAAGCTGTTCAGCCAGTTGCTAAGCATTTGGTCCTGATCAATGTGTGATCACCTTTAACATGGTTAATATCTCAACAGTTTTTTTAACCTTACTTAAATAGTACAACTTTAATTCCAGAATGTGCAAGCTTGGCAAAGTAGGGCGGAATATGCAATCAGGCTGTTCTTATTGATCTTGTTGCAATCAGCTTCTGAAGTAAACAGATACCATTTAAATGGACAAGACTATCCCTCTCAGAGCAAGGAATAGAGAATGGGGAAAAGCTTGTTCTGCTTCATGTGCTTCCTCTGTACCTCTGCCCAGCCTTTTAAGAGTCTTGTCCTGTCCCCAGTGACTATAGACTGCCACAGTCTTCAAAATCTTCCAGAAAGAAGAGAAGCAGCATGAGGTTTGGGCAATGCATCCAGTGAAAGCACTATTAGTGGAGCTAGTAAAATGATCTTTTTGTTTGACTTACCCTGTTGCAGCCATGGACCGAATGGAAGAGAGGGTTAATTGTGCCCAACATTGCTGCTGCCTGGAGATGAAGCCACTAGGTTGAATTAAGCATTATTTTCTTAATATATTGCCAATATTTCAACACTCTGAGACTGCATGACTAATGATAGCTCTTGGGGATGTGGCAGTGGTGCTGAAAATGGAAATTGGCTGCTGGATATTCGCCCTGGAGTGTAGATCAATGGACCATGGTCAAAGGTACTATGTTCTATGTGAAGAGATTTCTTCTGTGTTTTCCCAAAACAAAGATATCTTCCATTCCTTTCTCTGATGAAGTTTTTTGGGGGGTTTTGTGTTGTGTTGTTTTGTTTTGTTTGTTTGTTTTGTTTTGTTTCATAAGGAGACTTAGTGTTTGTTAGTGGGGAAAAAAAAGACAACTAAAGGAAGATCAGAGAAGGTATTTAGTCATCCTGGAGATTATCAGTGAGTGTTCAGGTCAGTGCGGTTCGGTGAATTTAAAAAGGATGCCCAACTGTTTAGGGCCAAGGTCTTGTGACAGTCAGTACTTCACAGAATAACTTCATGCCAAAGAAACAATACAGGTACAGCTTATCCTGCTTTGAAGCAACAAAGTGAATAACAAAATTGGCCTCTTCAGCTTGAGGGTCCAGAGTTCTATCCCTATGTACTTGCATTCATTGTGGTATTCTTACCCCCTTACAAATAAATGGAAAAAGATGA
The DNA here is from genome assembly GCA_013398855.1 of Mohoua ochrocephala. Lineage (NCBI taxonomy): Eukaryota > Metazoa > Chordata > Aves > Passeriformes > Acanthizidae > Mohoua > Mohoua ochrocephala. The sequence goes on along the minus strand of VZTA01023392.1, from coordinate 66,588 downwards.
GTGTTTAAGTGAGAGTTTAATTTCTTCAGGCTTGATCATGTATTAAATTACATGTTTAAAATTTTTATTGTGGTTCTTCCTCTCCCCTATAATGGCCATATAAAGAGATGTTGCAGTCTTCTGCTGACGGGTAAAAAGCCCACATCTCAAAACCCCAAACCCTCTTAACATCCTACAAGATCCTTTTTCCTTATTCTTATTTCTGTAAGATCCAAATCAATATTTACTGAAGTGACTGGAAAGTTCTTTGTTGATTTTAATGCATGTTGTATAAAGCTACTTAATAGTTTATTGTGAACTTTTCCGCCTTGGTCGCTGGTCAGTGCTCACTCTGTGGACTTGATGAGAATGAGGCAGTTGCAAGCATAGCAAGGTGCTCTTTGAAAAGTACTTGCATAGAGTTGAAAGCACAGCATCTCGTAAAACCTGCTCTAACCTGTGTTTAGGGACTTTTAGGCAGTGAAGAATATAATTTAATTCCCTTTGAGACTTCTTTAGGAGGAATTGGCAGCCCATCTTGCTTTGGGAAGATATTTGGCTTGACAGCATATTGACGTTATAGTCTTTCTTTCTCACTCACTTCCAGTGAGGCACATTTACCACTGAATGCGCAACATAATGACAATCCTTAAGGCACCAGAATGAGGTTCCCAAAAAAGATGTTTTCATTTTGCAATAAAGTCCCATTGTTTTTTTTGTTAAACATTTTAGTGAGCATAAGCCAATTAACGCTTTTCTCTAAATGAAACATGTTCATGGAATGAATTTGTTAAAGAGAAATACCAAAATATTTCTTGTTTAACTTGAAAATAGGATAACACAATATACTGCTGTATCTTGATAACATACAAGGCAATAATCTGAATAGGTCAGAAAAATGTGTGCAAAATTGCATCTATCATGCTGAAAACCTTTCTGTATAAAATACATGGTGCCTTAGAGTCATTGAAGCAAATGTTATTTAAATTAGCTTAAATTCCAGCACTCTGCCTTTTAGAATCGGGTTTAGTTTGCTTAAATGTGCTCCATCTAAAAGACAGGCTCATAAATGTGCAAAGGTGCTTTTTTTTCTGCATAGTATCACTTTTAAAAATCAAGTTTAAATAAAGGTAAATACATAAAATTTCTGCTTAACGCTATCTAGTCTTGCAGGTATGTAAATATTCACTGGGAAATCTTTCTGGACTGTAATATGTCTACCTATGGCTTTATTTATTTCTTCTGCTCAGAAGCTCTGAGCAGAAGAAAGAGTTGGGAGAGTCTTGTTTTGTGTACCCATTATTCACATTAGAATCATAGAATATCTTAGTTTGGAAAGGACCCATAAGGATCATTGATCCAACTCCCTGCTCCTCCTAGGTCTACCTAAGACTGAGCCATATAACTGAGAGCATCATCCAGACACTCAAACCTAGCAAGCCAAGGTTTGCTTTTCCTGGGTGAACTGCGTGACTCCATAGCTACAGAGTGATTCTGAGCAGGGTGCAACAGCTTGCAAAATACAGACACAAAGAACATTCCTGTGCCCTGCTCACCCACTGCCAGGCAAAGCCTGATAGCCTGTGGAGCTCTCCTGGGAATATATTGTTAATGTCTCGGGAGGGACACTTACTGCCTGTTTCCCAGCTCACGGAATGTTGTAACACATGCCACGTGCGTGAATCTTCTATGTCTACTGGGTCTAATAGTCTGCACATGCAAACAACCATGACCATATACTACTTGATTATTTATACTAAATGAGATTTTTTTTTTGCTTCTGTTTCTCTACTGCTATTTGAAAAGTGTTCCAGAAACTATCTCACCTGACAGCTAAGCACTTTTAATAATTCTTGTTCTGAGTATATTCCTTGGCCATTACTTTTTGTCTTTTTGTGACTTTGCCTGTTAATTTAAACAGCCCTTCTGTCTCTACTATTTAACTTTGTGATGTGTTTGCATAGAGCAAACAAATCTCCTCTTGGCTTTTCTTCTAAGAGAGTCAGGAAGCCAAGTGTTCCTTTAGTTTTCCCTGTAAAACAGACAGTCCAAACTTATGATCACACTGGTTGCTTCCCCATCTACTTGCTCCAGAGAGAGAGTGATTGCTCTTGAACATGAATGACCAGAATTGTGAAGGAGTAATTAAAAGAAAATTTTGAAATTATTTTGTGTAAAAGCCATGAATACTTACCAAAAATATTTCACATATTACCTTTCTAAGATGACTTTGCCTTTCCATGTGGGCACATTGTACAATTGATTATTAGTCATGTCAAATTTATCTCCCCTCTTTCATTTTCATCTCAGAGATTTTCATGTATAACGTAAATTCATGTAAGTAATGTAAATTCCTACACATATAACGTTGCATTTTTGCATTAGTTATTTGCACCATGATTCCTTTCCTAGCATTTTCACGGTATGCCACTGAGATTCTTTTTCTGCAATCTAGCTCAACCAAATTTCAGAAGTACGATTTCAAATACGAAAAGGTGAAACCTTCTTTAAATTATGCTGGATCCGATTTATCTTTGTGTAGTTCCTCTTCTGAGTTTTTGTGAATGAGTCCAATTGAGTTAGGGAAGTATAGATTTGAATGAGCACATGAAGCAGACTGAAATAATGAGATTTTGCATATTTTACAGAATTAAATTTCTAAGAGGGTGTTGTTTGGAGTTTAGATATGGTACTTAACTTAGAGGATAATTTTTGTTGATGTAGTATAGACTTAGCAAAAAATAAAGTCCTAGGATAACTATTGGTAACTTTTATCAAAAATACTTAATCATTTTGAAGTAATTTAATGAAGGTCAGAAGCCTGATTAGAGTATTCTGAATTAAATACAATATAGGAAATAGAGAGCTTGTGACATTATGAAATTTCCCTGTTTGCAATGATTTTGAGAAAGATGGTCTGGGTAGGAGGCTTTTAGAGGAAATGACTGACCTTGGTGCTTATGAAAGAACATGCAACTGGTTAATCAAACAGCAGTGTAAAAAACAAATTGCAATTAGAATTCTCTGAAACTATACCACAGAAAATTACATTATTTCACCAAGGTAACAGTGGTCTAAAGATAACACAGGTTTGAAATCCTTTTCTGTCTTGGAATTTTAACACAGCTCTCAGGATTTCAAAATGCCAGGCCATTCTGAAACGCTTCTGAGGTCCCCAAAGCTGCCCAGAGTCCTTGGGACCCACCAAGCAGGTTCAGATGGAATCTAAAGGAAGCAGCTCCTTATTCTTCTCAGATACCAAGACTTTTTTTTTTTTTTGTGAGGAGTCTACTGAAGTCTACATGCAGGAAGACAATCAGGTAACACAGGATGAATTTGTTGTCTGGTCTTTTCCCTCTGTCTTGCTCTCAGAGCACAGGTTAATTCTCCTGCCAGTGTGTTTCTTCTGGCAGCCAGGAGGGCCAGCCATGTCCTGGGGGGCATCAGGCACAGCATCACCAGTCGATCGAGGGAGGGGACTGTCCCGCTCTGCTCTGCACTGGGGCAGCCTCACCTTGAGTCCTGTGTGCAGTTTGGGGCACCACAATATAATTTTGTACGACTCCCAAGCAGCAGAGAAGATGGAAATATGCTGCAGTTTGGGTAATGTACAAGGAGAGCTCTGAGTCCAGGAGCACTGAATACCGCACCTGCTGTGCAGCTGGCAGCAGGAAGCAATGAGGCCAGACTTTCAATAACTTCATGGTAGGCAGAGTTAGGTAGTGGAACTAGAGCTTCACGAGTCAAGGAAATGCAGGTGTTTTCTGTGGGGAAGGTCACATCAAAGCTGGCAGGGTAAGAAAGAAGAACAGAGACAATATAAGAAAACTCATGGCAAAATGATCCCTCCAATATATGTAAATAAAATCAGTTGAAGATGATTGTTTAGAGTAAGTTCCTCAGAAATCTCCATGTCTAAATTTCTCAGAAAAAAGAGTAATATTATCTAATCAATTAAAATATACTTTTGATTGCTTGAGTTAATATAATTTTACATTTCTGTGCCTAAATCTCTAAAAGGAGAAAGTCTGTAAATATTAGAGTTCCATAATATTAACAGGAACTGTCAAGGGCTCTAAGAAAAGAGTTCAGCAGTAAATATGACTTGGAAATAAAAATTCAAACTGATTACATCTGAGATACTTCTTACAGAGCAGAACCCATAAGTCAACACTGCAAACTTACTTATCATATCATCTGTATGTATCTAAATATTATCTCTCTAAAGAAGAGAATTATTGATTTCCTCGATAGCAGAGGTGAAAACCTGATCCCTCCTACACTGGTGACACCATACATTGGCTTCCAAGGAACAAAACTATTCTATGTGTCATCCTGATCAACAAGATCATGGAGTTAAACCCCTGAAAGACTGACACTTGATTAAATGGCTTTTATTCTACTATTACAAGTGAAACCCAAGAATTTTGTCTGACATGGACATCCTACAGACGGTGGCACTATTTAATTTCTGACATCCTCATGCAGCAGAGACGTGGTTATTTCAGTAGTGCTCTTCACAAGTAAGGGAAACTGTGAAACTGATAACACAATCTGGACCACACACCAGTGTCCCTCCTGATTTGTGATAGAGCTTAATGTCTGAGGGTAATTTCTGAGCAGGCAAAATAATCAGTGAGACTATCTGATGCCCTCTAAACCTTAGAGCTGTCCCTGGAGAGGGTGATATTCTGAAATCAACAGTAGGACAAGTGAGAAAACATAAGTCAAATGTTTCAAGTAGTATAATTTATTGTTTGGGGTTTTTTTAAAGATATTTGTATAACCTGCTGGATGATAGATACTCTGATACAGACTTTTCTTCCTATTAGAAAAGCTTTTTAAAAGATTATAAATGAAATAACCTCTTTTCAGAAGGAATTAAAAATACCTTTTATCTGTTATAAGTGGTTAAATCTCTTTAACATTGTCTATGTATAAATCCCTTGCATTACTTGGCACTGGAACAGGTTGCCCCAAGAAGTTGTGGATGCCCCATCCCTGCAGGTGTTTGAGCCCACGCTGGATGGAGCTCTGAGCAACCTGGCCTTGTGGAAGGTGTCACTTCCCATGATAAGGGGATTGGAACTAGATGATCTTTAGGGTTGCTTCCAACCCAAACCGTTCTGTGATTCTATGATTACTGCCGTGTATAAATCCCTTGAATCTGCACAAAATAATCTTGAAACTCTTGTAATTCCAACACCTAAGGTTAAATGTCAACCTAAGATTTTCATAAGTTTCTCAGGTTACTCTTCTTTTTTCATATGCGTCAATAAATTTAATGATACAGGGCTGATTACATGCCCTAGAGAACAAGTACTGCTGTCCTGTGTCAAACTGAATATCCACCTAGACCAGCACTGTGTCTCTAATGATGACAAATATTGGATACACAGCAAAAAAGTTTTAAAAATCCAAGGAAGACAAAAGGTCTCCCAGGTTTTCTCTCCCATCTTATGTCAACCAAATAGAGAGAATTTTTAAAGCCAATATTGGGCTAAAAGCACAGTGTTGACTAGCCATTGATGGCCCTGTCTCCTGTGAATTTTTCCTGTCCTTTCTGGAATTTACTTTCAGCTCTCACAGGATTATGTGGCACTGTCCCACAATTGAAAACTGAATAATGTTGTAGTAAAAATCATTGTAATAATTACCTATAATTAATTGATATGGGGGGGGTGTGTGTGTGTGTATATATATATGTACAATTAGTATGTATATATGTATAATTAGTAGAGGTATTAATTGTTATTGCTAATTGTCATAATTAATATCTATAAACTGCCACTGTAATTTCCTATTCACTATCTTTATACTATTCATGGTTCAATGATCAAAGTAATATATACGGCTGTCACTATTTATTCCTTACAAAACAGTTTCACAAAACGTCATACATCACCCCTTTTCCAAGCTGAAAAATCATCATTATTTTATTCTCTTCTCTTTCAGAAGGGTTCCAAATGCCTGCCCATCCGTGGCCTTTGCTACTTATGCTTTCTGCTATGGTGGGACCAACCCTGTATATATTGTTCAAGGAGTGGGCACAGTCTGTGTTTACCTGCTGGCATGGTTCTTTTTCTTTTTCTCTCTTGATGCATACGCGTGGGGGGTTTTTTGTTTGTTTGTTTGTTTTCCCTTTTTTTCCTCTGCCAAACTAAGGATTCTGTTTCTCAGTTAGCCCTAATCTTAAAACCTGTCTTTTTTTTTTGTCTGTTTTTCTTAACAAGAATTTCTTGGAAGGAATTTCTGTTCCTTATGTCACTCAGAATGAATCCATTCTACAGCTTAATCCATTCTACAGCTACTTCTCCATCAGTGACAGACGAGAAGTCAGTTAGCACCATAAAAATTGTCTCTGCCTGTCCTTAGTATCAGACACAAGAGTCAGGGTCAGAAAAAGAACAGGACCCCATTTTCTCTGATATTCTTTCCCTGATTTGGAGAATCAGGAAACAAATTGTGTTTGACTCAATATGTGTGGCACTCTGGGCCCATAAGCACATCAGAAAAAATAAAGATGGTGTGATTTCTAGAAGGTTCCGTGAAACTGGTCTGGAAATATAATACTGGAAAGAAAGCATTCCATTTCTTAATGAAGCCTCATATACCGGCAAAGTATTTGTTTTATAGAATTCCTTTTTTAACTTTAAGCTCCAGCTTGTCCAGAAATTGTCATGTTGATGTTATGTTTAGAAGAAGTCCTAAGTTTTGCTAAGAATGTGATATGTGCCTTCCTGAAGCACTTCAGTGCAGGTGTGAAACTATTCTGTGGGCTTTAAGGGTGTATCCACAAAACTTTTCACATAACCAGTGTTCTGTTTTAGGTAAGTTTGAAAAAGCTGTAAGTGTAGTTTTTTTAATTCTACTTTTGTTTTTTGCTTTCTGCATGGAATAAACACAAACTTTACTAATTTATTTAAAAATCAATATCATATAGGGAGCAAATTGCTTTTATGGCTTACTTTACGGTGTTATGGCTCACACAGTATTATTGCAGTAAATGCAGAAACGTTAGCACTGTTTAAATCAAAAGTGAACATTATAAGTTGTTTATAGACAGCAAGCTCAGCAAACAAAAGTAGTGTTATAGAAAATAAAAACACATTGATAAAGTACTTGTCATCTAATAATTTTCTGCAGTACAAAATCAGATTTAGAGGTGTTGACTAATAGGTGGACAACACTTTCTTACTCTGCATGATTTTAAATTTTACACAAAAGCTGTTATTTATCAATACAGCTAGAAACAGTGATATTGCCCACTGTTCATTAAAAATAATAATACCCATCTATTCAAGATTTTTCCTTGCACCTATTGTGGTTTGCAGAATTGTTTTTTATTGTTTTGAGTCAGTGACCACAGAATGCTTTCTGGGCTTACCAAGAGTAATGTCTAGGAGAGTCTCTCTCTAAATGCAACGTGTTAATACCTAAATGTATTTATATAACATTCCTCCAACAAGTCATGTGGAATTCTATTGAATTGTGAGTAAAGGGTAGCCCATAGATTTCATGCTTCAGCAACCTAGAGAATTTAGTGGACACAGGCCGTCACTGATTCTTGCTGTGAGAGGAGTGGGAGGTAACAAAGAAAGATGAGCTTTTTCTGTGTATTGTCTGCACCTCTCCTTATTCCATGCACCTACTCCTCATAAGTAAGTTGAGGAATTCGGATTCAGCAGCCTCTCAAGGTCTGCATGCTTTGGCATGCTGAGATCTGACCAGAAAAAAGATAGGAAGGTCTTCGTTACACAGAAGTATCCTTTGAGGACATGTGCCTTAGGCTTTGATTACCAAGGAGAAAATTTCATGTTCTCCTTAACTGGACTAACACCTTTCCTCTTCCTTTAATGCTGCTCACCACAGCAAATGCGCAGTGGGCTCTGATCCTCCCCTCTGTCCAAAGCCCAGCTGGATCCACTCTGGCACAGGGCTGAAGACAAGTCTGCTGCAGTGGCAATGTGTGCTGCAGAGCAGGACAGTTGTTTAGCTGTGTGCTAGCACAGAACACAGTTCTGTCTTTAACAGCACCCCAGGTGAGGTGAGGCTGGTGCTGCTCCTGTCCTGTTTGCTGCTGACAGAACCAGGAGGAGCAGATATGGCTGTCAGGGTTCAGAGCCCCATTCCACCATTTGGCTTGGTTGTATCTGCACTGCCTTGTGAACTGCACATTTAAGCCCCTCTGCAGAATTCACCAGAACTACTTCCAGTAGTCAGGCTTTTACAGACTCTCTTGTTTATTGTGTTAAACATGGCTTGCAAAATGAAGAATGGAGCATTAATAAAAAAGATTGGGATTCGTGAGGCGTCATAATGGCGTTAAAGGTACAGCTATCACAGATGTCCAAAGTTATCTTTAAAAAGTAATGATATTTTTAATATTCTTTTACATCCATTTGTTTTAGCATATCTAAATGAATAATGGAAATAATTTCCTTCAACTATATTATCTTCATGCCTCACTGTACTTAAACAGATGCATGATCTTAGCATGGGACTAATTTTGTTCACTCTAAAGGGACTAAGTTCGTGCTTAGTTTTAAGCACATTTAAACATTTTCTTATGCAGGGGGTGATATTTCAAAAAAAAAAAAAAAAAATCAGCTTCTGTGCATAAAATAAATGTTAAGATACCGTATAATGTATAATTTACTCCAACCAATTAGCAAGTAAAAAGATTCAGTATGAAAAAAAAGGTGTATCATTAGACTATGTGTTTCTTGCTGCAGGAAATTTTAAAAAATGTGTTCAGTTATCTGGAGGTGTAATTTTATATTCCCAGGCAATATTTTGTCAAGGGGATTGTTATGGACTTGAGAAACTTCTTACTTTACAACTTGACTCAGAGATTTCTTCAATGGCATGAACAACTTGTAGCTGAGTAAAACACTTGTGCGTGTGTATCAGGAAGTCCATTTATTCCCTTATTTTAGGGAATTTTATTTTAATTTTATTTTATTTTAATTTTATTTTTAGGGAATTTTATTTATTTTTCCCTTATAGTTTCTTATTCTTCATATGGATAAGGTAGAATTAACATTCTGTAAGATTTAAATTTTGTGTATTGATATTCTGGTAAAAAAATAATACAATCAATGGATGAAAAAGAAATGGATGTCTCAGGAGTCATAGAAGGATGCCACAATCAAGGAACAGGAAGAAGTAGATAGTAAGAGAGCACACGTGTAAGAGCATATGATTTGTAGCCTACCAGTGACAGCACTCAACTTGAAACTGGGCATAGCTGAATTAGATCTTAACGATCAGTTAGGTTTAGTGAGCTGCCATTTTACATAATTCATGAACTAATTGGTATCAGCATTTTGGCAAGTAATTAGTGCTGAATTTCAAACAGAATGGTTTAAGTATTAGGATTTTATTCTTATGGATATGATGGCATGGTTATGAAATGTTATCTTTGCTATTAATTCCTCTAAATATGACATTGGAAAAAAAAATGTTTTATAGAAAATGGAGGCAGGGATGCATGCCACTTTGCATTTCTCACTCTTGTGTAATTCAGTTAGGAACTGAAAAAGGAGTTGTCAGAGAAGTCACTGAACTGGGGTGGTGGCTTTTTGAAGACAGTCCTGCTGCAGTAGTGTAAGTTACGTTGTACTGAGCTGCTTCTGGTTGAAAAAAAGAAAAGAGAGAACCAATTTTTAGAGATGCTGAATAGATTGATGGTGGATATGAATCGATAATTAAAGTACCTCCTATTTAGAATTCTAAGCCTACCTCTTCAACACGATATTCCTACGGCAAAAATACTTTTGACTGCATGAGCAGGGTATCAAATTTTGAGAAGTTAAGAGAGAGAAATAGAGAACCAGTTGTGTTTTCAAAGTCCTAATCTAGCAAAATTTATACATAAATAACGAGCATGAAACAATTCCTTTATCTTCATCCAGTGCAGTCCTTCTGACCCTGAACAAGGCCGTGATGGCAGTGAAATGTAAGCATGCATTCGGAATAAATATTTATGAAAAAATTTCAAGTATTCAGTAATGCCAATCCCAGATTATAGAACAGACTGACTGTAAATATGACTTCTGTCACTCAATTCCTCCAACCCTCCACAAAGACAAAAAAAAAAAAGAAGAAATTCCCTTTTGTTTCATTCTCATTTACCCTTATAGCCTTGAACATCCCCTTTGTTCACAGACCCTCTGAAGATTTATTCCCACAGATGCTAGACTGGAAACACTGAAGCTGCTTGTAGTATCAAAGAGCTGTAGTCCTTCCTAAAATGGCAACTCTTCAGTTTTCAGAGCAAGATACGGGAAGCAGGGACAAAAGGTCATCAAGTTAAAACTTGCTGACCTGATGGCTGGCTCCTTATGTCTATTTTTAGGTTAAGGATGAGGTTGCTTCATAGTCTGAGCAGATTCTGCATAATCAATTGTTTTGTATCAATCTATTCAGTAATCATAGAGCTTGCTAGCTTTAGTAAGAAATAAAGTTTGTGGGTCATGTTTTTCTTTCCTGATGAAGCATAAAATTAATTAATAACTTTGAAAATCCTTTTCTTTGCAGTGCTTGTTTTAGTATTTAATGGAACTGTCGACTTTGAAACCTCTGGCAGCTCCTTCCTACACCTCCTAAATTGCTTTTGTTAGCTCAGGTACTTATTTCCTGCAACATATTTGCCAAAACAGCCTTATCTTGATCTTGTATGAGTATTTCAAAATCATCTCAAGTGCCTTGAGTTAAGACAATGAGGGATGCTCTTTCTGTGAAACAAGTCATCCATGAAATGAGGTCAGCAGTCCTTTATCCTGTATCTCCCTTATATTTTTTCATAAATTTGTCATGTCATCGTAACTTCCATTTAAATCAGAAAAAGAGACAGAGGAGATAAGGAAGAGAGATTACTCTATAAATTTTGTGGTATTCTATTTGCTCCCTCCCCATGACACTGCACCTACGACAGTCCTGTTGTTACTGGAGAAGACTTAATGCCCCTTCAGAATGCTGGCTCTGGTGGCCGACAGTCTTCAGAGACTCCTTTTGGAGCAGCTCCGCTAACATGTGCCTGTTCTTTATTATTGGTAGAACTTGGAGATTTTAAGCCTTGATTGACTGAATATGACATGTTTTGGGAGTGAAAACATACATTCTTCCCTTTTAATGTCAGTGTTTCGAGTCTGGAATATCAAAAGTTTAATTTCTCTTCCATCAAACATGGATAAAAGATCTAAGGTAAGGACAACAACGTGATGTTGAAAGGATGAATCTCTGGTATGTAAAATGACTGCCATAATCTTAGAGACTTGTTAGGGCTGAGACAGACTGACTGGCCCATTAAAATCTCCAAGATTAAAAGTACATGTCCTCTGTCATACTAAAAGTAAATAATTAAGTCCTTTGTGTCATGATTTGATTTTCAGATTTGAAGAGAACTTCTAAAAAGGACCCCACTTTACCTGGGTTAGTACCTATGATGACAATCTTCTGAAAGAACTCTGAAGTATAATTGAAGTTTCTATCTTCTTTCCTTTACTATTTATTCCATATAAGATGTTGAGAAAGATATCTTTTCTTGTTTCAAAGTTCAGTTATTCTTTCCTTGGTCAGATTGTTTTTCCTCCACTTCCCCCCCACTCCAGCTTGTAATAGGTGTTATTATATGTCAGTCCTCTAAGTTTATGTTTCGTGCTGAGGGAAAATAATACTCCTGATTAAAAGTAAACTACATGTACTATGATATTTAAAATAGTAGATTTCAGTCATCTTTGATTATGCTTCATCAAGTGTATCTTTATCTACAAACTGTTTAAAATTCACAAAATGCACAAAAAAAGTTGTTTGACTGTTCTGGTATTTTTGCTACTCTATTGAATTGAACCTGTCTCATGGTTTATGTGTATTCTGTTTTCTGGCTGGAAAAGGGAAAGTTCATTCTCATCTTTTATGCTACATGTTAGTATAATGTAGATAATAAATCATGTAAAAGCTTCAAGCATTTATTTTATAAAAGGCAAAAAAGTTTTTCTGAAAAAAAAAAAAACCCACACCAAAGGAAGAGCAGAGAGAAATAATTAAACTATTTTTTATTACTTGTACATGTTTTAAATCCAATTTATTTCAAAATCTGCATGTTGCTAAATAACAAGCAGTGCTACTACATGCCACATTAAGGATTTCAGGAATTCATTAAAATGATTTAAACTTTTCTTGGGCAAAAGTCAAAAGAACTGGCAAAATATCAGAGCTGAGAATAACACCCAGGCTATTGCTGTGCCAGTTGCTGCACTTGCTACCACAGACCTAAATGGGTTATTCTTAAGCTTCCAACATGAAAGTATATTTAGCATTTTTAAAATACTTTTCTTTGGTTTTGAGGCAGTTTTGTAAGAAGTGCTATGGAAATCTAAGGCACAGAAAAATCTTTTAAATCATCAATGCTTGAACATAAGCAATGCAAGCAGGGTTTAAATTGTCTCGCAGACAAATGATACTTCCTGCTGAGCTGACCCATTCCGTGACACTATTTAAGTGGATTTTTTTCCCTGTTTATGATCTCTTATTTGTTCTATTACACTTCAAAGCTATGTTCTATAATTTCAGACAGCTCCTGGAACTTTCATCTTCAGGACCTTGTATGCTTTAGTTAATTAAGTGATGTACAGGCTTTAAGATCTGGAGTTTGGACATAAAGGATTATGTTAAATGACATAGAGCTGATTGGATCTGAGGTGCCATATGATGTGGTTATTCTTATTTTGATCTCAGTCAAATGCAGCTAAACAATGGTCTGCCCCGAAATACCAAATGGAGATGACTTTTTTCTAATTCTATTCGCATACAGGGAATTACTTTTTGGTATAAAGCAGAGATTTTACAGTAATCTATTTGAACTACATGTATTCTGAATATATAAAAAATGTATTTTGAATAAACAATACATTCTATATGCATAAATAAAAATATATATGTAAAAGAATACTACCATCACGCAGAAAGAAAAAAATTTAAACATTTATATTTTTCCACTTTCAAACAAAACCAGAATCATACTTGTTTGAAGAAAGCCATCATAAAGCCGTAATATATGGAGAAAGAATCATCTGCTTAAATACATTTCTAATCCATTTCACATGCCAAGACATATAGATCCTCTTTTCAAGAGCTGCCTTCACAGAAAGCGTATCACCTTGTAAAGAGTACCCTTTGTGGAAAGTTATGTATAGATAGAAGCTAATGTGATGTAGTATATTTAGTACTGAGTGACATATAAATTCTATATGATAAATACCATCCCCCCCTTGCAGAGAATTTTTATCTTTTTCATCTATTTATTGCATATCCATCAATGTGTTTCTTCTTAAGAAAGCAAGAAGAGTAGTAGTTCATCTTAGCAATAACTTTCAGAAACTATCTGCCCGAATATGTTGATATGACACACAGCAAATACTAACGGTGATGAGAAAGAAAAGCTAAAATCTACCTTGGTCTGTATGCTACCTGAAAGTTGTGTAGTCTCAATCTGTGTGTCACCACTGAAATAATTCCTCTGATATTTGGCCCTAAAATGTTAAATCTGAGTGTAACGTGTGTGTGTTAGAGACAATTGTGAACCTACTCAAAAGATGGTTTTCAGAATCTCCCTTAGTGATTCAGAAGATAATTTTATAGCAAGAGTGCTAATGCCACCTGAAAATAGAAATTCTTACCCAGTGTGATATTAAAATCTGTTGACACTAATTTATATACTGAATTTGATTGAAAAGTAAGGAAAATGTTGAATTAATAAAAAAATGCAATTAGGAAATGTTAAAATATAGCTAAGCACTGAGTTACAACATAAAAATGAAGACTATTTATATGTCAGCATTAAGGAGATTTATTTTCTCCTGTCATAAATCATCAGAACAACGCATTCAGCTGGATTTGATGTGAAACTGAATCTCTCCGTATTGTCTTGTAGGAACTGTGGATCAAGTGGCTCATGGTGCCGGCTACCCTCCTCAACTGGATTGCCTGTAAGTCTGCAACGGGTAAAAATTGCTCACCCTAGGCATGAAATATTCTTGGGCACATGGTGTGACTCTTGGGGATGGTGCTGTGCGAGGCTGGGAGTTGATGATCCTTGTGGATCTCTTCCAACTCAGCTTGTTCTGTGATTCCGTGATTCTGTGATTCTGTGAAAATCAGCACAAAGTCTTGACATTAACTTCCTTCCCTACATAAGACCACACTTGTATAACTTGGGCAAAAAGTGGCCTCCTTTCTGATTCTGATCACGCTGAGGTATATATGGTAAAGTTAGTTAATTTCTCATGCTTGTCGAGAACAGTACAATTTTAGTACATACTTGCTACCCTGGGAACCTTAAAAACAAAGAAAAAAAGGAAAATATAAGGATTGTCCTTCAGAATAATAAGAAAGCTAGTGTTCTTTTAAGGGTCAAAAATCGGTACATGCTATAGTTTCAACACTATGAAATTTCAGAGTATGCATCTGATTCTGTCTGCCTGTGATCCTGAATTCCTTATTAGGCTCAAATTTTAATTTGGCCACCAAACAGTTACTTGTCAAACCCTGTAAAGTTCACCAGTTCCCTAAGAAAGTCTTTAGAATCTTGAGTTGCAGAAGTAATTCAGACACATAATTTCTTCTCTCTCTTTCTTCATTATTTCATCCTTTGGATGGGGCCAGTAATGACTGATTAGTTAATATTCATAATATGTTTGGCATGTATAATAAGTTGATTTGCCAGGCTTTGTTTAGGCAGCAGATTGAATGATCAGATGCATTCATTTAAACTACCCTACTGGAGACTACTAAGTGTAACATCTTATTTCCTGATATTTATGTAGGGAAAAAATACATATGTGGAAGAAATACAACTGCCTTCTCCAACAGAAAGCTATTTATTCACCTCTTGTAATGCAAAATAATAGCAGACAGGAGGATGGTTGGGCCGAGAAAAAATTGTCAGCCAGTTAGGGAAGGTGAATGAAAGCTAAAAAGAATCAGCAGGAAAATAAACCTTAGATTTAAAATTCAGTCCGGCATCTGTTCCTATTGAAAGGAAGGCTCTGGAAGAAGTTGCTGGGTGGGCACTGGCAACTCTGACCCAGCGTTACCAGAGAGCTATTCTCTGAGGGGTAGATCAGCTTAGATCAAGAGGCTGAAAGGGGCTCAATTTGTAACCAGTGTGTTGGAAAGTCAGGTTCAACAAGATTTCCTGTGTGTGAATGCATGTGTGTGTATAGAACGAGACAGGAAAATTTTCTTTCAGTGTATAGTGAAAGGAAAATGATTAATGATTTAGGATTCTTTTCACACTGCAGTAAAAATTAATTAAAGATGTGCTGCCTTTAAGCAATTCTATGCTTACAATGATAAATATGGAAATGTGCTGCCTTTTGCAGAATAAAACCCGCTGTCTTTACAACACACAGAAATGAATTGTATCCATATCCACTTCTATGTAAACACTGTGAAATTCAATTGTTAAGGGTTCAGCTGAATGTCTCTCCATGATTAAAGAAAAGCAACACTGGTGGTAGCATCTTCAATAGCAAATACTTTTTCTCACTTAAGAAAGAATTGGAAGGAAAAGATTTTTGTCATTTGTGGGCATAAGAGCAAGTGGAGGGAGAGGCAGGATTAACAAATACTTTCAGTAACTAAATATATCACAATTATGCTGAATGTGGGGAGAGATATTTTTGGTATTGTTTATTAAACTTAATTGTGTTAGATGTGAGCTCTGAATCTATTATCACAAATAGGCCCCCAATCCCTTACCTCTTCTATTCTTACAAAAGGAAGCTAACAGAACAATCTTCCCTTCTATTGACACAGAGATGTAATTCCTATTTTCAAATCTCAGTGGCTGTCTCTCTATTATAAATAAAACCTCTTGTTCTCAGTTTCAAACTTCAACATAACTTTGAACAAAACTGCAGCCTTCTTTTCCTCTAGTCCATTTCCTTTTTCCCTTCCTATAGTTGCCATTTTGAGAGTGTTGGGAGCATTCCTGGTCTTTTCTGCTTCCTCCCTGCCTCCTGCCCAGCAGCTGCACAAGGCTGTCCTACAGCCTGTCTAGGATAGCCACGCAGAGCTCTTATCTTCTCTGCCTCTGACTAACCTCTTAGATCAACCTCTGCCATGCTGCCAGAAGTGACTTGTTCAAAAAGTGCCTTTCATCTGCTTTCTGCTTGCTCACCTGTCCTTCAGGCTTGTAAAGCCTGCTGCAGCTTACAGTGATGATAAAGCAAACCAAGGTAAAAAAAAAAGTATTTAGAAAATCCTCTTCATTAGGAACCTGTGTGTGCTCTAGCTATTCTTATTGAGAAATGCTTTGATACTGCTGCTGATTTACTGTTGAGAGAGTATGTGTAAGTCTCTGTATGGCACATCAACTAGAGAATTTAATTGGTTAAATGAGAATAGAAATATTCTCAGGAACATTTCTCGTTCCCTTAGGAATCTGCGGATAAAGGGAAGAAGGAAAGAAGGATGTAACTGAGAGCTAAGCATATAACTGCTTTCTACAGAGAAAGCAGAATTATTTGCAGAGCCTGAAGTATCAGCAGTGGGTGGGGAGATGCCTCTGTGCCCCTCTTCAGCCATGTCTGTGTTTTCTCTTTTGAAAGAATTATCTTTATGTCCTTTATGTCTTGACCAGAGCATGAAAAGAGACTTGTATAACAGTGCCAAGGCACTGTAACTACATTGGCATCAGTGGAATGACAAGCCGAAGGGTCATCCCAATCTGTCCATTTAAGAATTAAGAAAAGATATAGTTAAGATGCAGAGAGAAGGATATACTGGTTTCATGAAAATTCAGCAAAATACAGATATATTTTTTGGCATGAAAGAAAATTTTCTTGCAATATGGGTAAAGATAATATGGAACTAAAAGTTCTAGAAAACTGACAGATGACTTTTTAGCACCTCTGAGGATGAATGTTTTGATGTAGGCGTAATGTGCTAATGAATTAGCCTTTCAAATACAAATGGAGCAAATATGCCTCATTCTAGTCCTAGAGCATGAAAAGTATTTGCTCAAACCTAAAAATGATCATATGCTTTAGCAAATTATGACATGAGTGGAAATTTCCACTTGGTCAATTGCAAGTAGGTTTTTTTGGTACAGGCTTCAGAAGTGCAGTAAGTAAAATTCATGTAATCTTGCATAGTTTGGGATGGTATTTTACCTATGTTTTGATCAGTGTTGTTGAGGCTTGGATAGAAAAATTAAATGAGCTAGGAAGAGATGAGAACACGAGTGCTCTGAACTAGGTTACGGGAGGCATGTGGCCAAACATATTTGAGAAGGTGTGTGCCCCTGGGATACATTCATGTTTGCCAGCAGATTTTCCCTCTCCTCTTGGAGTGGAACCAGGTCTGTCCTTGAAAAATCCTCTTAAAAATCTTAGAAGCCAAGTTAAGTCCAGCGGGTGAGGACATGAAATCTGCTTAATTCTGCAAACAGAAATATTTAAATAAAAATAGGAAAGATTTTCTGACCACAAGTGAAAAAAAGCTGGAAATGTAGGTTGTCACAAAGCCCTTTTCAGTGGGGAAGGTTTGAGATGCTCGCTCCAGCAGCCAGCATCCTCCATTAGCGCCTGTAGCTACACCAGCGTGTGGGCCACATTTTAACTAGAGGCTTTTCTATGCCTGCTCTGCAGTTTGCAGCCCATTTAGCTCTCTCTGCCTTTGCAAGGCCCTGATGGAAACCGGATCACTGAGATGATGTATGTTAAAAACCAAACTCCTCTTAAAAAGGGAGAAGAAGTGAGAGGCGTTATTGGATATAACTGTTTACTCTGGCAAGGGAACTGTGAATTGTCTTAAATGGCCAGCAGCAGCTCAACCTCTCCAAGGCAGGGGAGTGAGGGAGTGTTTGTACTTACAGGCAGTAATTACAGCTGCTGCTCATTCCCCGCTCTAGAGAAATTAAGCTGCTCCTGATTTGAGCAGTCCTTTCACGGTACAAAGTACTATGTATCAGTGCCTGTTGACTTTTATTTTTCTTCCTTCCCTCCTGCAGCACCTCCCTCCTTTGTGCTGTGTCAGAGCAAGTCTTTGTTCATGTTAGGTGAATTGGGAATTAGGGAATTAATCTGACTTTAAAAAAACACAACAAACCCGATTACTCCTAGGCCTAAAACCCCTCTGATGTGAGAAATGAGGACTGAGTGTATAGAATGAAATTACTGTAGCATCCCTTTTGGTGCTGGAAAAACTTGGGCTTCTTATGTGTGCCTAACAGCCAGCCTTATTCTGTGCTCACAGAGATAATGGAGTCACCGATTAAGTGGTGTAAAAAAGCATGACTATCCATCAATTCCATCCTTTCTACTAGGCAGACTGTCACTAAACATTAATAAAATCTTATTGTTACTCAGCTTTAAACCTTCAACATCAGCAATGCTATGCCATAACTAAGTACAAATCTTATTAGGAAAAAAGCATTACCTTTTAGATTTTCCCCTAAAGAAGAAATATCTCACTTGCATTCATTGCTAAACAGAAACACTATTATTTCAGTAAACAGTTTATAAACATTAAAAGAAACTGAGTGAGATTTATGGGATTTAAACCTTCGTTTCATTATTTGTTAACAGGCTTTAGCTCCTGCATGCTACTTCAAACATCCCTCTTGAATACACTTTTCTGCAGTTTTGTGTCTTGAAAGACTGAAAAAAAAATCTTTCTTACCTCAGCTGGATTTTCTCAGAAAATCAGCAAGAAGACCTGATGTCAATTACAGGTTTAAGCAGCTGTACAAACATCACTGAATATGCAAAAATGCATCTTCAATGAATACTTTCTAGTTAGACTATTATTTCTCTCATGAATATTTCAGTTATAAAGTTTTTTTAAAACTGACTTTAATTAAGAGGCCTGCTAAGAGAAAAGTAGTTATAACTTAATTTCCCTTTGACTGGCCTTATCATGCATTGCATTCAGCAAAAAAATATTTCTTTTATTGACAAAGTATGATGTTTGCTGGTGCCAGTTAGAGCCAATACATAGACAAATGCCTATGGCCCGAAAGGTTAGTACATCATACATTGTGCCTTTGCAGTGACAAGCAAAATTTGCAACTGACTTCTTTATATTTACCACAAAATATTTATCTTTTCCACAGACAGGAATACCCACAAATGTTTATTGATTTTATTGGCAGATTAACAACTCATTTTTAAAATGCGTGATCCTTATATACCAACTCTTATTTTTCACTTCATCGCACTACTTTAATATTTTACTCTTTATGGGCATGGGATAAGAGAAGGCAATTATAATTCGATTGAATAAATGTCATGCAAGAAGTTTCATAGAATAACAATCTTGCAAAGAAATGCTCTAGCAGGGGTTTAGTGTGTTGTGCCCTCTGAGAACAATTTGGTAGTTGTTTTAGGATGCACAGGAGTATCTCTGTAGAAGTAAAGATGACAAATTCACTGACCTCTGTGCTCTAAAGTTGAAGGCTTGAAAATCATGATAAAAAGGGATGTTTGGTGTCAGAGAACAGGAAGGAAAGGAAAGTTTCACTTTTCTGAGAAGATGAAATTCAGCGGCTGATAAGATCTGAACATTATGAAGGCTGCAAAATCACTGGGGATATGGGAGAATGAAGTATATTTTAGTAGTTGCCAAACCTGTGGTATAGCTAGATCAGTCTATAAACTAAATTGAAACAAAGCCACAGCAATGCCTTGTCAAAATTCCACCATTGAGCAAAAATGCTGCAGCAAATGAGGCAAAAGTGAAGCAGATTAGAAGCTTTCAACAGCTTCTGAGTCAGCTGGTGGCATTACCAGCACGGAGGTTTGCACAGCGTCTAGCCAGACGTTCATCTCAGCCATTGCTTTGTAGAGATAGCCTTGCTTTTTTTGCTCATATTATAACTTCACAGAGAAAGCTGCACTTTCAGCCAATGAGCAAAGACTGTATCAATAGAAAATTAATAGAGGACTTCTGCATGGTTCAGCAAGATGATTACAAACTGGATTTTTTGTCTGTAATTTTTCAAGTGTGGAAAAAAAATATCTTGGATAGAATGATTACAGTCAAGAGAAACCAATTAAACAGACTTGTGTCCCGTGGAATGTCTCAAGTGTATTAATCTCTATGTAAATTCTGCTATCAAGTAGTGAGAAAAAGCCTCTTTACAGCCATTCCTCCCTGAAAAATGGTAAATAAAAGGTGGAGGCTGTTGGTAGATTCATGTTTGAGGTATTTTTCAGCATTCAAACATAATCAAATACTTTAAGAAAAAGAAGACAGTGTCTACGAAAATGTAAAATGAAGTGATAACCCAACTTTTTCTTCTACTGCTGAGTCTTCTGTCTGGTGTGTTATCTATGGCTGTAGTGTTCTTAAAACAAAACAAGGACATTATTCATTCAAAACCTGTAGTATTAAGGTTGTGAAGTCAAGCACTCAGAAGATAAGAAGTGCCAGTTTAGGTTCCCATCTGCATCTTATTTTGTCCCTACCTAGCTGTTTATGTTCTTAGCTATTTTTTTATAAATTTACAAATTCTATTTCTTGTTACATTATTTTGGTATATTTAAACACCTCTGTTTTTTTCTTTTGACTACCCGGCCAAGTGATTTAAAAGTCCTTATTTCTGTAAAAATATTCCTGATGCACTGGCAGGGCGTTTGTAAAGCAGTAGCATGTCCTGGAATCACATTCACAACTGTATCAGGTCTTTGTGTTGCTGAGCAAGCCGCCGTTGCAGGTCTGTCTTCATTGACACATTGTCCCTTCTAGGTTACCTGAGCCTCCTTCTTCATCTGTGTCCTTCCTATCACTCGTGCTTGTTTTATCCACAATGTATGATCCACACTCAAAGCGCAGCCTTTCTGTAATGCAGGGTCTTTTCAGGCTGCTCTGTACTTCATGCAGTTGTGAAGGGTTTTTGAGAAAGGAGTTTAAGGTTTTTGTGTGCGGTGGACATCGTGCTGACTGCCTTGTACCCTGGAAGCTGAGAGATGTGCCGATGAAAGGAGCAGAGTTAGGGTGAGAGAAGAATGTAAATGTCACCGTTTCTGCAAGTGTGGCAGAATTGCGGGGCAGGGCAATCTGGATGGCAACAAGGCAAAAGACATCAGGTTTTATGGGTCACCAAACTATGAGGTTGATGGGGAGTGTGACAACATGTTTCACTGTTACACTGACACACTCCCTGCAAATAACTTCATTTTTTAGTGTTCTTCTTATGCTGAGATCCGCTGGCAAATATAGCTCTCCTCCACTTAATATTTTCTCTTACAGTAACATGCATGGTTCATGAACTTTTATGTTGTTATCTGAACAAAGACATAGATACAGAGAGTTATCAAGTTTAAACTGAGCTGTCAAGGTGAATAGACTATGCCTACAGGATTGCTTGGTATTTCTGACCATTAACCTCAGAAATTTGAGTCCTTGACCCTGACTGACACAGAGCATAGGGTAACTCTAAGATTGACAGTAATTATTGGTGCAAATACAACCTATATGCTCGAAAAGGTGGATAATGTTTTCTGTGGTTCCTATATTGTATTACACTGAACCTCAAACTCAAAATCTGAATGCACTTAAATTTCAGTGAAGAGAATGGGCAAAAATGTGTCACGTCACTACAGAACTGTTGGTTCGAGCTCAGTAAACTGCAAGGTTTGTGAAGTTTCTTGGAGAAAAGAACAACTGAAAGTACTTCAGGATAACAGAAAACAAGAACCACTTAGAAACTGAGAACTGATAGAAATAGTTAAAATGAAACACACCATTCCCCAGAAGTTCAGTAAGTCTGGTTAACCCCTTGTCTTTGAATAAGTTTAGAGAAATAAATCTACCACAGTGTTACCCAGGCAATTAGTAGTTAAACTGCTGAAGACAGAGAATGGTACAGGAATTATAAGGAAGTGAGGAATCAGCTAAAGCAGAGATGATAATGGATTTTGTTAAAGGGGAAATATTAATGAAATTCCTCCGAGATCAGTCCTGCAACGGATGTAATGCAAAATTTTCATTAATAATCTCAACATAAATTTGAACTTGAGTACAGAGAAAGTTCTCAAATGACTCGTCTGTGGGGCATGGGTGAGTTTTACTCTGGGATAGTCATAGGTGCCTAAACCAGTGGGTTAGAGAAAGAAGTGGAGAGAAAAAGTCACTTCCTGAGGCTGTCTCCTGGCACCTGGGTTAGCTTCCTGCTCTGAATTGCTCTTTTAAGTACAGAGAGGGAGTCAGGATGCGGCAGGAGGCCTATCTGCTCACTGTGGGGAGTAATGACATTGTTTATTACACACAGTTGATAACTGCACATTCAGGCCTGTTCTATCTCTTGTTCACAATGTTAAAACAGGGCTTGAACCTGCAAAAACAGGGCTGTGAAACCTACAAGACCCCTCTGGAGACTCTACTTGAGTCCATAGATAATTTAAATGTACATGAAAGGACTTGCCTAAAGCCAGTGTATTTCAAGTACTCTACTTCCAGGTCTTTAAATGATGTTTTTGCAGTAAGTTTCCCTTTGTTGCCACAAAATACATTTGTAGCACAGTATCTAATGTTCAGTCTCACCAATACTCACCTGCTGCTTCACAGGGTGCTGTGTACCTGCTTAACCACTAATCCTTTCCCTCACAAATTAACCAAATTAAAGAGATACTGCTCTCAGCTTCTCAACTTCGAGTTTGATGCTCCTTTTTCAAAACTTGCCTTGTTTAAAAAAAGCCCAAACCAACTGCCCTCCCCCCATTAAAAATCTAGCTGAAAATCAATAATAAAATACTTGCAGCAATACCAAAGATACTGAGGATTAATAAAAACTAGCTGAAATTCTTTTATTTCTTATTGTATTTGTTTATAACTACCTCTCCAGCTCCTGGCTGCTCCCTGTGTCACTGCCCATACCCTCCAGGGCTGAGTGGGCGGGACAGGAGTCAGTGTAGGGAGGGTGGTTTCGTTTTGGTTTCTTTCTGCCCAGGCCATTTCTGTGGTTTGGTTTACATTTTGTGGCCACATGTGGCCGTACCATTTGCAACTCAGTTTAAGAAAGGAGGCAGAATGTCCCAAATTTTCTGTACTTTCTGAAGTTTAGCGCACACTGTAACACTTACACTAGTCTTTCCTTATTCCTGTTTCCCTGTGGCCAGATTTGACAATGCAGACAATCCTCATCGAAATATACCCCTGATCTCATTGATCAACTATTGTAAAATACCCAAATTCTCTCTCTTAAGGGAGTCCACTTGAGCCACTAGTGCAGGTCTGAAGACAAAATACTGGTTTGGCTGTTCTGTAAATCATTCCATGCTAGGTATGTAGAGCAAGCACCATTGTATATGGAGGCCTGATCATGTTTTCTAGAAGGAAGTCGAGAAAGATATCAGAATCAGTAGGAAATACCTATCTTACAGCATGAGACTAAATCGATTTCTTTAGATTGTAGAGCAGGGGCTGGGAACTAGGGAATATTCCTTGTAAATAGTCCATGTTTATGGCAACAGAGAATGAGAGGAGCTGCTTAGCTTTAAAAAAAGAAAAAAAGAAAAAAAATGCTGTAGGACTTAAGAGATGTGTACTGTAAGGCAGTGAAGTGTGGAAGAGAATTCCAGCAAAAATAGTGGAAGTAAGAAATGGAATGAATTCAAATCTGAATATTGATTGGTTTATGAAAAGCATGATTTTGTGGCTGTTATGATATTGTTTTCTTGTTTTCTTGCCTATGTTAGAAAGTGCTCTCACTGACTCTGGTGTAGGCACATTCTAGTTTCCTAAATTATTATTATTTATTATGGACAAAAGCATTTACTACGTGAGATGATGTTAACCAATTTAAAAAAGAAAAAGAACTTGCACTTTCATTTGACTGCTTAATTTTGAAGTTTGACCCTGATCCTGCAAGAATTTGTATGAACTTAAAGAAATGCAAGCAGCTATAATTATTGCAACAGGAACAAACTCGGCATATTGTGAAGTCCATATGTGTTACAAAGAAATGTGCTATCACCACCTATATTCAAATAAGATCTCAGAAGACTGTGTGCTGTTAGCTGATAGAATACTATCCAGCTATTCATTTTACAGAATAAGAATCCCAGCAGCTGTCACCATATTAGGGTCTTGAGCTATTCAGTCTGAGCTGAGTGTAGTGATTTGGCAGGAATCACAAATGAGCAGCAGTTGCTGATTTGCTGTGTGGAATATGAATGGCAGAGTACTTTGAGGGTTAACCCTGAAATGCAGCAGATAATATGAGGAAGATTTCTTAAAAAATATTTGAACCAGAGACTTCTTCAAAACAATAGATTCTGAAATAGGAATTGCATAGATAAATTATGCATTCAAGTCGAAAGATCTCACATCATATAGGAATGTTTTGTCTCTTAGAAGAGTGTGCTGAAAGGGAGACGTCAGAAAATGGAGCAGTCAGAACAATCCTTATTTTCACATCTAGTTTAGCTTTGCTGCAACCCTGCCCTAATTATTTAAAACCAGACTAGAACAAGAGTGTCTGCCAGTCCCTCTATTTACGCCACCTTTAGATTTTCTGTGGAGACAGTACACAAATTTGGCACAATGTTCTGTGACTTAGATACTTATTTTAGGATAGGTACCTAATCACCAAATTAATTTTGAAGTAAGCTATTGTAAAGTCAGCCAAATAAAACCACTTAAAAAATCCGGAAAAGACTGATTCTTAAGGTGAAGTGCTCCCAAATCCATCATCATGCTGCTGCCAGTAAGCTACTGTTAGCACATGTTTTGGCATATGCCTTTCTGAATTTGCAGACATTGCTGGTGCTTCAGAGGTTTTGGGGAGTAGAATGCATAAATAGCAGTTATTGCTATGGCCATTAACTTCTGGATTTGGAAAGTCTTTTACATTATGATCGAGAACTTTCTTCCAGATGACAGCCAGAGGCGGTAAAAGACAGATAGAATCTTCAGGAAGATAGGACACATGCATAATTGTATGAAAAATTATAATGACAGAGTTGGACTTTGGATCTCTAATGCAGTGTACTGAAATAAAATTAATTTCCATACAGTTCATGCAGGACTACTGCTGTTCATAGTAACCATCTTTGCAAAGCACAATATACCATCCCTGCACCAGGAGACACACTCTTTTTCTGCATGAATTATTATTTTTATTTTTTTTTCCCCTCATAACCTAATCTAGTTTTAAGATATAAACATAGTTTGAAGAGGGGATTCATATGGGTTTAATACAACTTCAATTAACAGTCCAGTAAGAACTACATCAGGTCCTTGGCATATTTCTGGACAAGTCTTGACACCAGAAACTACATAAAGATATTTTTACATATATGATTTTGCATCACTATATTTTTGCACCATAATTAAAAAATCTAAAATAAATTCATTGTAATTTTGCCACAAAGAGTAAATGGGAAAAAAAATTAACTCTTTCTGGATGGTAGGCTCTTGTAATCCAGAACGGGAATAATATAGCTAGTGTTACCACGGCTTGGGCTGCTGATTGAGGGAACACCTTTTGTTCAACTAGTCTTGCTGATTAAAGGCACATTTTCGGTCCACCTTCTAGATGCAAGCTGAAGCAGATGAGAGAGAGAGTCAGAATCATGAAATAGTTTGGGTTGAAAGCGACTTTAAAATCCATCTAGTTCCAACCCACCTGTCATGGGCAGGGAGATCTTCAACAAGACCAAATTGCTCAAAGCCCCATCCAAGCCAGCCTTGAACACCTCGAGGGATGGAGCATCCACTGCTTCTCTGGACAGCCTGTTCTAGTGCTTCACCACTCCCACAGTGAAGAATCTCTTCCTAATATTTGATCTAAATCAACCCACTTTCAGTTTAAAGGCATCTCCCCTTCTCCTATAACTGCATGCCAGTTATGCGGCATAATAACTATGAGAGGGTTGAAAGTCCCTCTCTGGGTTTCTTGTAGGTTCCCTTTAGGGGCCTGAATCCTCACAATGAAATGAAATTGCTAGTTTCTCTTATCGGGAGATGCTAAAGCAGAAATGCACTGTGTAGTTCCTTGTACCACTTTATTAGCAAAGAGTATAGGATGAATTACATTCACTTAGCACCTACTGCTAGCAAGTAAAACTGAGCAAGTCTTGTCAAGTCTCACTAATTGCTGCAGAGTTTAGATCCTTCTATTATTTCTAGGACCTTAAGCATTTTTTCTTTTTTGGATGCTGCTGTATCTGTATCATCTCCTGTTTTCTGTTCCTCTCTTTGAACCTCTTAAACTCTGTCTCCTATTTCCTTTCCCTGTCAGAGGCTGGCAAGTCCACCAGAGAGTGTTGATCCTTATCTTTCAGATCTTGAAGTTCTTGTCTGTCACATCACCTGTTTCTTCTTCCTTTGTGCCTGCATATACTTTTAAATTGCCTAACTAATCAATATGGTTATTAGATTAGATTGCCCCCAAGTTACATGTTCTTTGTTGCAGCATCAGGTTTTCATTGTTGTTTCTTCTCCACCGAGGTTATCTTTGTACCCACACTAGCTCTGGAATGAACTTTTACATAAAGGCTGCCTCAGCCTTCCGGAAATGTTTGAATCTCTTTTATGAAGAGAGATTTGACTGTAGCCTCATCCTTAGAACTTTCCCCAGAAGAAAGGAGAATATCCACACCTTTCCCCAGGTACCAGAAGATCTCTTTTTCTCTGATATGATGCAAGAGAGGTACTTGCTTGGCAGATTTCATATGTCTGACAAACCAAAATGTGTGTATCCTTGAAGTACTACACCTGAACTAGTAAGGTCAAATAAGTATTTGTTGTTACAAATTACTGATATTTTCTAATAAGCAAAGCAAAATATGAGGTGTATCATAAATAAAGAGATACTTTACTAAGTGCTCAAGATTTGAAACAACCCCAGTTAGTAAAAGGGTGTGAAGTGGTATGATGAGATGGGCTTCTAATGCAAATTTGAAAAAAATTTGGCCTGAGAGCTACTCTGTGGACTAACTGTTACAGGGGAATGATAGATGGTAATCATAACCCATCCCTACCCTTCCCAGAAACATTACTTCTGACACCATAAATGATATTAGATCCTTTTCTTTCCAGAATGTAGAATTGGACTATACCTCTTTATTGCTTCCGGTTGTCTCTTTTTTTTTCCCCAGTAATGCATGGACATAATGTAGACCTTTTCTATTTCTGTAATGAGAAGAGACAATTTATTATTCTCTAGCCGAATTTAGGAGAAAAAGACCCAAGGAAAATATCTCTTTGTTATACCTGTAATATAATTAGGAACAATGCAGAAAGATTTAGATGGTAGGTCAATTGACAAGTGTATGATAATAAATCAAAAATGCAAATGAAAAATCAATGTATGCACAAAAAGGAAAGATGTCACAGATTTCTGGCCAAGA
Source organism: Mohoua ochrocephala (assembly GCA_013398855.1). Taxonomy (NCBI): domain Eukaryota; kingdom Metazoa; phylum Chordata; class Aves; order Passeriformes; family Acanthizidae; genus Mohoua; species Mohoua ochrocephala. The sequence continues at coordinate 39,244 of VZTA01023392.1, read as the reverse complement.
AACAGAAAAAGTTGGGGAGTTATTGTGTGAAAAATCTGTCAGTTCCTCAGTGTAGTGCAGTTGCAGTGCCGAAGAAAATGTTTCTCAGATTGTACTGTTAGGAGTACAAAATCAGTGACGGATATTCTATCTAAAATTGTCCCTACACTTCACCTTAGATACTGGTATAATGCAACTTTGCAATGTATGCCACTGACATTCGGAGCTTAAAATGGTAAAAAAAGAAAAATCCCTCAGATTGTAAGGATCTAAACAGAAGAAAAGTTTAAATTAGACTTTATTATAATTGAAAAATGAAAAGATTCACTGGAATTTACTGAAATTTCTTATTTGTGAAAGTAGTTAGGGAATATAAGACTCAGTGTCATTCCTGAAACATAATTATACAAAAAATACCACAATATATAATTTGCTAAACTAGTGGAAGCAAGCAAGAAGTAGTAAAAATAGGTTCAGACACCTGATAGAAAGCATAATGTTATACTAAGGATAGCTGCTGAAAGAACCAAAAATAATGAGAGCATGGAGCACAGTCTGTGGTGATAAAGACAGCTTCAGATTGTGCATCTGCATTACCCTTTACTGGGGAGCAGCAACCAGTTGTGAGGCTGGTCTGTAAAATAAATGATGTGAGAGAAAGATTTTTTTTTTTCCTAGAGCCTTTTTTAAGTGATCCGATCGAGGTGGAAATTTGCAAATGGGGAAAGGCAGTGAGAAGTAGTGAATAAAACAGGTGAGCAATGGGGTAAAGCTCGTCCACAAGTTTCAGAAAGAAGGAGATAGGTTTCTGCACTGGTGAGGCAGAGAGGGTTGAAAGAAAAAGGAAAGGAAACGTTGACAATGGTTGTGAGCATCAGAAAACATTTTATTTAGCATTTATTTGGCTATGAGAAGCAATTTGAAATTATTTCTCTGATAACAATGATTTTATGTGTCTCCTTCATCATAACTGCATTTTAAAAACAATAAATTTGTTTATCATCTTGATGTGACTTTGATATGGGAATTTGCCATGGGGGAAAAAATATTGCTTACATTTGCATGGGAAGTCCGAGTCAAGGCAGGAAATGGTAAACAGCCTCATCTCGCCACTGAGCAGGCTGTGCAGGATGCTCATAGTTAACCCATCTCTAGAACAGATTTTCGTTCATGTTTATTTGAGTTTTAAATTTCATGCTCCTGAAAGCAGGTCTGAATAGGGGAAGTAGTGGAAATCCTCACAGAGACTGGGTTTATGCAAATAGTGTCTAGAGTTTGAAACCGGGAAACCTAACACATGGTACCAGGAAACCTAATACATGGTGCCAGGAAGCCAGTCACTTTTGACTCCAGACTGTATACAGGAAAATAAAGTCTGTCAGGGATCATATAAAGGAATTCTATACTCATAGGAGAGGAAAGAGGATGCTCCATGCAGAACACCTAAAACTCTGGACAGATTTCATGCGTATTTTCTAGGCTTCCTACACATAGAGCTCATAATCCTAAACTGGGTGACGTTGCTGACAAGCAGAAGACATAAAAGATTGCTGTGCAGCATCTGAGGTGTAGATAGAGCTGAAAATGCGTAATCTGGCCTGGGAGCTGAAGGTTGCAACAAAATTTTGCATGAATATGAGTGGATAGGAGAAGACAGAAAAAGAAAGCAGCTGTAAATGCCCCTTTGGCTCTAAGTGAGACTATTTAGTTTCATGCACATAGTTGAGAGTGAGCTGGTACTGTTTATGAATGAGACTTGTGAACATCAGTGTTCACAAAGCCAGACAGTGATTAACTGGGATGCCACTATGAGATTTCAGTTCCCTGTATGGATTGAGCTTTGTTAGCTTCATTTTCATGTAATTATTTCATTTTTACACATTAAAATTTCAGTTTCATAATCCTGAGGACTTGTGAGTAGGAGCAAAAATTAGAGAGGACCATTTGACTCCTAAATTCTGGCAGTAAATATGATTTAGAAAGGAGATTTGGGGTGGTTAGAAGGATAGCAGCGTGGGTATTTGGTGTGGGGTTTTGATTTTTTTTTTCAAATACCTATGTATAATACTAATTTTTTAGACTTAATGATAAATAATGTGAGCATTTTGAATAAAACTCTATTTTCAACACATGGTAAGAGCAGTAGCTCCTATAATTAGCTTTCTTAAGACACCCCCTTGGAGGAATAATTCTGACTTCTAGCTAAAGTAAATGTTTTTATTTTTTTACAACCTTTTTGATTTTTGTTTATTCCTCCAACTTCAGTAAAATTTCAGTTTTCCAGGGTTAAGGGGTTGGGGGAAAGTGAGAGTCCAATCAACTATCCAAACACCATAGCAGACGAAAATGCTTTGTAGCAATGAGAAATCTTTCTCTGTAAAAAGAGCAAGCTAAATCTTGCTGACCTATGGAAGAAAAAAATTAACTTGTGCCTTGAAATTCAGATTAGTATAATCTGAGTATAATTTTTTTTAAAAAAGCCCCTTGATATTTTTTAAAAAATTAAAATGTCTGGAAGGTTTAAAATTGACATTTGTGCGAACAGTAAGAAACACAAGAACATCAGGAGCAGTTTCAGCAATGATGAAACTAAAAATTGGTGAAGGGCAACATTTCAATTCTCCACACAAATCAATATGCCCATATTTCTAACTGCGTAATTATAAAATACATTATGATCTAAAGTGAACATTTACTGAAATTGATGAGAGAATTACCAAAGTAGTTGGACTCTCTTAAAGTGTGTTGGTGATGATCATTACAGGGATTTTGCTGGCAGGCATTCCTTATTACCAGAACTGAAAGACTGCATTTTCTAGAAAGCCATCAAAAAAGAAGTTTTATATCTTCAGCTTTGAAAGAGAATATGAATACCTGCACTATGCAAGTAGCAGAGCTGTTTGACAAGTGTGATGCCACATTAAGGTCTGCAGAGTTTCAAAAGTTTTAGCTACACTAAAATATTCCATGCTACACTTTTAGTAGACAGCCTTTACAGGGAATTTTTGTTAAAGTTGGGTATGTTGCTCTTAGTAAGTTTCCTTAACAGACTGCTAATTTTAACGGATGTAGTGGCTTTATGTGGCAAGGTTTTGGTAGTGGGGAAGCAACAAGGGTGGCTGCTGTGAGAAGCTGCCAGCAGCTTTCCTCGTGCCCAAAGGAGCCAATTCCAGCTGGCTCCAGAACTCACCTGCTGCTGGTCAAGACTGAGTCCATCAATTATGGTGGTAGTGCCTCTGGGATAACAGGCTTAAGAACAAGAAATAACTCCTGCACAACAGCAATGGGAAGACAGGAGTAGGAATATGTGTGGGCAGCAGCTCTGCAGGCACCGAGGTCAGTGAAGAAGGAGGGGCAGGAGGTGCACCAGGCACTGGAGCTGAGATTCCCCTGCAGCTTGTGGTGCAGCCCATGGTGAGGCAGCTGTGGCCCTGCAGCCCATGGAGGACCACAGTGGAGCAGAGATCCACCTATAGCCTGTGGAGAACTCCATGCTGGAGCAGAGGGATGTCCAAAGACTTCTGTGACCCTATGAAAAGCTTGTGCTGGGGCAGGCTCTGTTGGCCCATGGAGAGAGGAGCCGACAGTGGAGCAGGTGTATTATCAGGACTTGTGACCCTGTAGTGTCCCCTGTCAGAGCAGTCTGTACGTGAAAGACTGCACCATGTGGAAAGGACCCATGCTGGAGAAGTTCATGAAGATCTGCAGCCTGTGGGAAGAACTCACATTGCAGAGGTTCATGGAAGACTGTTTCCTGTGGGAGAGATCTCATGCTGAAGCAGGGAAAGAGTGTGAGGAGTCCTCCCCATGAGGAGGAAGGAGCAGCAGAGACCACATGGGATGTACTGACCACAACACCCATTCTCTGTCCCCCATGCTGCTGTGGGGAGGAGTTAGAGAATTCGGGAGTGAAGTTGAGCCTGGGAAGAAGGGATAGATGTGGGGAAGGTGTTTTAGGATCTGGTTGTACCAATGAAAGGAATGACTGATTATTTCTGTGTCCTTATCTTGACCCATGAGTTTTATTTTGTCTCCCCTGTCCAGGTGAGGAGGGCAGGGATAGAGCAGCCTTGGTGGGTATCTGGCATCCAGCCAGGGTCAATCCCACAGCAGACAATTGGACACTGATCTCTTCAAAGACCTACTTCCCAGCTAAATTGTGTCTCCTGGTCTGTTTTTTTTTCTTTATTTTAGAGGGACCATATGCCTACTGACTTTAATGTTCCAAATTAATAATGTTACAAATAAGACATTTTGGCTTTTGTTTGGGTTTTTTTTAAAATCAAAGAAATTAACTACAGAAGTATGCATTTTCCTTCAGAGAACATTTGAGTGCAAAACTAGTGGCAAAATTTTTCTCCTAAGATATATTGTTTTAAAGCCAATGAGTTAAAAGTATCCCAGCTCTTGTAGGTGAGAGCACATACAGTTTGTTGCATTCTTCTGGGTTTCTGAGATCAGAAATAATGAGACACACTCCAGCCAGTGATTCCTCCCACTCTGTGAAAACTCAAAAGTAGTTTTCTGTCACATTTTATACTATTTCAGGAGAGAACTCCTTGCAGAAACCTGGGGATGAAGAAGAGCATCCAGCCATTCTAAGGTTAGCAGAAAGACATAAGAGGGCAGCTGCCCTAATTGTCTATGAAGCAGCCAAGCAGAAAAATTTTAACATCCAGGCCCCTTTTTTCTCTCTCTCTCATTCTCTGAAAGCAGTACAAGTGGGAGTAAAACAGCCTGAAGGAAGAGATATGTTGGTGGAATGCATAAAGTTCCTGGGGCTGGTTGTGGAGGGGACCCAAGGACTATGTGAAATGCCCCAGTAAGTTCTGGGAAGTGTTAGACCTATGGGTGTTAACCCTAATATAATTAAGGTATATGTGTGGTTTCTCTCCTATTTGAATGCAATTGTTGTTTAAAATGTTAGTTTTAAGTCATATTTAGATAAACTTACCGTTAGAGAATTTTTAAGCCACCCTTGTAATGCTGAAGTTAAAAATTTTGCTTGCTTTGTGAACGCATGAGGTTAGGAGAATGGTAATGAATGGGCTAGCAAAATAAAAATCCCTTAAATATATGCATCCTAGTTTCTCCCCACATTCTTTCAAGAGGATTTTGAGGCTTGGTAATGACAGTCATGCATAAGAAGATTGTTAGATTCTGTAAGTGAAAATGGCTGCATGTCACATAGTTATCATATATCTGTGTTTATCTACATTTTCTCCTTCTCCCCACTGAAAAGTCTTCTATAGATAGAATTTGAAAACTGTGAGCACATATCCTGGGGTATCTAAGCAAGCTGAAGCCATTCAGGGAACTTTTTATCTATGCCTGAGATTATATGGACAGATCGACAGAATAAGGCTATGTACAGTGACTGAGCTGCACCTTGGACAAATCAAACTCACTAAATACATACTGCACATCTCAGGCAGATTTCCATCTTTGAGTTCCTGCAAAAAAAGAAGAGAACTCTGATTTTTCCCTCTGCACAGATGTATTGAAATAGACTTAAAGTCCTGAATTTATTTTACCTTTTGCTTTTGACTAAGTATTTCAGTCATATTCCTTTTTCTCCATCCCCTGAGAAGAAATATGAGAGGGAGAGGAAGGAGGCAGCCAAGTCTAAGAAGATTGGGGAGACCAGGTTTTATTCTTAACCACGCTGTACAGTGGATTGAAATATGTCTCTTTCTACAGCATTTTGAGATCCTAGGGCTAAAAATGCTTCTGTAATGAGGCTTTATAATTATCATTATTGTTGTTCATATTTAAACTTTCTTCACTATTTTATGAGTCTAATTAAGAGAAAAGTAAAGAAAAGGCTGTATTGGAGTGACTCCAAAGAACTCCTTTTCAGTGATGTTTCAAGTTTGTCACTTTACTGTAAATTGTGTTATTTTTATTCAGACTGCAATCAACTATCCAACTTCAGAAAAGCAAATTCAGTTAGACAACTGTTCAGCTCTTTATTAACCATAATACATGGCTTACTTTGTGTTGTTCTTAATAATTTCCTTTATTTTTGTTTCCTATATTTTTACTCTATGGAGGTGCAATACAGGTCAGAAGGTAAGAATTTTCAGTCTCTTACAGAATATATTTAGAGGCTTTCTGTACTCTCCAGAAATGCAATTGGTATTCGAGGGTTTTTTTTTTTTTTTTTCTCTCCTTAATAGGCCGTGAGCTGAAAAGGACACTCCATTTTACTTAAATAGTCTAGCTGACAAATTATGCTCTTTAATTCTACTTAGGAAACTGTCTTTTACATTAACTAAACATCACCCCCCTCCTCGGCCCTACTTGACATTTAAAGCTTAAGCAACTGCAGCCTGCTTCTAACAAGTTCTCCTTCGATATAAATTAAAATGACGTGGCGTTGAACAAAATCATCCAGTATCAAACAGTGCACTCCTTGGGGATTTCTTTAATACTGTTCATGTATAAATAGAGGAATTCAATTAAAAAATAACCTAAGGCACTATGCAAACCTGCAATATCAGCAGAATGCAATGTAACTTGTCAGAGACCTCACCTCATGAGTTGTATATATATACACACACATACATGTACATATAGGCACACATACATAGGCCTAGAATGTTCCTAAACAAAGAATGTTTTCTGCTCTCATGATTTGTGATGGTTTTATTTTAAATGGAATTTTCTCTTGCTTTATTTGGCTTGTTAGACTTACTATAATGAGCTTCCTCAACAGCAGTATCCTGGAATTTTAGGATCTGTAGGATGCTGTTACAGCAGCTTGCAAAGTAAATGGTGTGAATTAAACTCCATAGATTTTACCCAGGCTTATCTCCACAAGCTCAGTTTTACCATCTACAAATCTTAAGAGTGGAATTTTGTACTTGAAACTACCACCGAATGAATGACATCTGCAGATTCTCTGTAACTTGCCAAGTTACTTAAAGTCAAGACTGATCCCATTTGAGCTCCTCTAGATTTCTGTCTTTTGAAGGACAACAGGGAGAGATAGATTGATTTCATCACAACCATGTGAAGAGAAAATGGAATCATCTTCTGAAACAGATTGGAACATAATTGTGACTACATTTTTTGGGCTCACTTGAAACCATCTCTGTGCATCTTCAGAAGATAATGTATGCCAAAGATGACTTTTTTCTTGATACACAGTTCATCTAGTTCCAGCCACCCCGCCATAGGCAGGGACCCCTTCCACTAGATCAGGTTGCTAAAAGCCCCATCCAGCCTGGTCTTCAAAACTTCCAGGGCCAACCACAACTTCTCTGGGAAACCTGTTTCAGTTCCCCACCACCATAATGGAACGTTAAAAATTACTCTAATATTAATTTTCAATACAATTTATCAAAAAAAAACCCACAAAAACCTTACCTGCACAAGAACATAAACTATTAATCTAATAGTTTAATTTAAGGGTTTTTTTTCTGCAAGAATACACTATTTGTAAAGATGCTGTGAAGTCCTAAAAGAGTATTAAAGAAACACTTAGGTTGCTTACTGATGTGGTTTGACAGTTACAGGATTAATTCAGGGAAGTACTTAAACACGTGCCTAACTTTAAACACTGCTTAAATCTCATCAACTTTAATGAAATTTAATTGCATATGTGAGCACTCTCAAAGAATAAGGTAATTTCCTGAAAACAATTTTTTTTTAAAGAGAGTTTGCTGTATGAAAAAAGCTTTAACTCTGAGTTTCTAGCTGTAGTAATGTTTCTGCCTAGTAAGTGAAATAGTTTTACTAGTTTTAAAGTAATTTTATCTGGCTTGCTTTAGGAGTAGCAAGAGTACTGAGTGTTTATTTTATTCTTTAATGCAGATGAATGGAAAGAAGCAGTAAATATGAAGCATAGCTGGTTACTTTTATCCTTGGTGCAGCCCCATTGCCTTCTGTGTAATGTTGCTAGGGATGAATTTGGTCTGCCGTTGGAAGACTATTTGTTCTGACTGCATGTGACAGCATAATTTTGTAAAAACATGTTAAATATATCATTTAGGCACCACACTTCTAGCATTTTTGAGATCCATAGGAAAGATGTTCAAGCACATATGGTAAACTGCTCCCTGGAATTAATGGTCTGGATTGATTGTTGTCTACGAGATTAAAAATAAATATGAAGTTTTTGAATCAGGAATTTTGGAGGAAAACTGTGAGAGTTGATAAGCACACTTAATATACTATCTAGATGGACCATTAGTTTGATCTGGCATGTCAGTTCTTATGTACCTGAAAATAGCTTTTCAGTACACAAATGCCAAAAGGAATTTTGTCTCAAGCGGAGGTTAGAACAAGTTAATTTTATTTTAAATTATTTTGGTTTGTGAATGTTAAAAAATAGAATGATCAATTTTAGCAGAGTGCATACATCTTAAATGCGTAAGTTCAATGCATTTAAGAAAACGCAAATGAATTCTACCTCCTACCTTTTTTGTGTTGTGGGAATTCAGGTATTCCCAGAGTCAAACCAACAGCTGCGGATGATTTTGAAAAAAAATGCAGACTCCAGATATATTTGAAGTTTAGCTTATTTTATTTACTGTACTTTATTGTCAAAGTGCATGAGTTCTCCTTTCAAAAGTGATCTTTTTTTTGTGATCCAAGGAGCAACTTCTGAACCATTCAAGAATATAATTTGTGGACTTGATGCTTTTGTTAGAGATCTATGAAATGCTCAGTTTTTGAAATCGGAGATATACTGAATGATGAAACATCCTTGTAAAGGAGGAAAGTACAAGACTGATGATCTTTTAAGATGTGCTTGAATACTCAAGGAATTTGAGAGCTGTACTGGTCATGTATTTGCTTCTTGCATGTGAATTTTAGATATATTGCACAGTTTGTACAACTGCAAATTGACTAAAGTGTAAATTCGAAATAGATCAAGTATTGCACCAAGGCTAATTTTATTGCATAGCAACATCTACTAGAGGATCTAAAGATCAGTCAACAAAGGAACCAGTTGATAGGTTGATTTCGTTTGACATCTGAATGAAATTGGACTACTATGCCTCTGTATCATTTGTTTCTTACACACAGATTTAACTTTGAAAGTTAAGATGGAGAAACAGTGCTTTTTTTTCTTAAATTATTATCGATTTTTGACAAAAATTTAGTCAGGGCAAGGTATGAAAGAAGACAGCTGTCATAAACTTGTTCTAGGTTATTAATGTGTAACAAAATCACAAGGTCTCACACTTCACTTTCCCCATTGAAGAGCTGTGACTTCTGTCATTAAGTCTGCAAGTTACCTTAGAAGGTAACTGAGCTACTTAATCTTTTTTCTTTTTTTTTTTTTTTTTTCACTTTTCCTCATGGTAAATTCCAGCTACACCCTTGAATGGCTGTGACCACCTGTTCTCCCACACCTGTTTCAATTTCTAAACCATATGTTGCAGTCACAGACTAGAACTGCTATAGATATGATGTGCTTTCTCATAAATATTTCATAGGCTTCCTAGTCTCTGTGATTAAAAATAATTTGAAAGCATTGATTTGCTGAAAATCAGGACTGGAAACGGTTTCTCAGTATTACCTCTGCTCCTTAGACAAGGAGTTTTACTGGTTGCTGAATCATAAAAAAAATCCTCATAGAATTATCAGCATATTGCTGTCAGATATCAGCGTTATCTTTTCAAAATGAACTCCACTGTGATCAATGGTAAGGAAACAGAGGATACGATAACTTGCTGTAACACAAGTACATTTGCAAACAGTCATTTGTAGGGTGATATTTCCTAGACTAAGTGTTCAGAAAAGTTTTGCAATCACATGTTCAAGTAGAAAATTTCTTAAAATTACTTTACATTAGGTAATTCAGCTAGCTGGCTAAATCCTCTCCTGGTGTACACTGCACCTATTAAAATTCCTTTCAATGAAGATGTAACAATTTGTATATTGTGTACAAAAGTGCATAAGTGCTCTACCCACTGGTATGGACACCTGTATGTTCATAAAATTTTAAAATATGATATGCTTGGATATTAAGCTACAGTGTACCTTTCATTCTCTTGGCAGTGCTGTGAAACCTCATTCAAACTATATTCTGTCTCTTAAACTGATCCCTGAGCAGGAAAACTGCCATACCCATGCAAGATGGATGCTGCTGGTAGATAACAAAACCATTTCTCATGAAATTAGTAGGCTGTGTTTTAGATACGTTCTTTGGACTTTTAATCTCTTCCTGCAACAAAATGTTGATCCCCTTGCTTCCCATGGGCATATATATATCTTCACCAGCTTGTGCTGAATTGATTTGGAAAGGAAAAGAAACCTGTACATAAATATGCTTTCTGAAGCCGTTTGCCTATGCTGGAGATGAGATGGTCTTACGAAAGCCCTTTATGCCTTACTGACTTTCATCTACTGTAAAGCGTTTGGAAGAAGTGGAATTGCTTGCAAAATGATTTGTCGTGGCATGGACTTTATGCTTCACTTTTAACCTTCATAATGAACTAGGAATGTATATTTATTGCATTATGCAGGGGTAGTGAATCATCACGGGTGATGCAGAGCTGAATGTTTAATTAATGTCATGGACAAACCAGAGCAATATTATGCTCTTTGCCTATTATTGTTGAAAGAGCAGCAGCTGCCAACATAAAAAGTCAATTATGTTTGTAATAGCTTGTACTGGTGAAAATTAAGGCTGCTGGAGGTGGTATGCGTTTCTTCTTTGTTTCTCCGCTTTCTTCACTCCTCTTGTGCTTGTCTATTTCTTCCCTGGTTTTGTTTACTATATATTCAGTTCACTGATTACTTATTCAGAAGGAAAGCTGTAGTATTAGAAATAAACCACTGCTTGCTTTCTTCTTCTTCTATGCCTTCCTTTTCTTTGGATTTCTTATGTCTCATTCACCTCCATAGTCTTTCTGGGTTGTTTTAAATGCAGTTAATAGAAATTGCAGTATGGGAAGACAAGACTATCAGGAAAAGCTAATGCTTCAAGCTATGACTATTGTAGCTTAAAAACAGTGCTCCTAAACACGAAGTTCAAGGTTCAAACCCTACAGGTTTCCAGTGTCTAAACCTTAATTTTAGCTTAACTTGCTCATTGATCTATCAGAAGTTTGGTTTATTATTTGTCCAATAACGTTTAAGAGAACTTCATACTAAAAGTTAAAATTCCTTGTGTTGTGCAACATAGAGTATCCAAAAAGAAAATAGAGAAATATTCATCCTGATTTAGGCCAAGAATTTTGTATTTAAAAGACATGCTCTCAATACTGATTTTAACATTATTTTAGAGAAAAAAAAAAAGACGTTGCAGTATTTATCTATTGGAAGTTTCAGGAGATGAGATGGAGTAATTTTTCCTCATTTTATTTCGGTATTGTTTTCACGTTGCCATAAGAGAAAGTCTTGGATGGATTCTAGTTTCCTGATGGTACCTCTGGTAGTAGGGATGTAATATTAACTGAAACCACTTCATTATCTTTACCTATCATCTGGTAGACTTTTGGATGTTTAGGTCATTTGTAGGCACAAGGAGAACTGGTTTTAGCCACTGGTGTCACCACTGGACTGGTTGACTCAGAGATTGCTTTCAGCCCCTTTCTCCTTTTCCCTTTAAAAAACTTCATCTGAAAATGCCTCGGTTTTTTTGATTTAATACAAGCCTTGGGATTTCTTGTCATTCCACTTTAAATTTAGACCTTTTCTGCTCAGAAACAAAGGACTATGGCTCAGTTCTCTGACTTGTAATTAGTGAGTTCAATGCAATGAAGATAAATTAATTGAAACTGATAGAACTTGGATTATCATCCATGGCTTTTCAATATGAATTTTTCATATTTTGTTTTACTGTGTGATTGTCTTGATTTTTAATGCCACAGACTTGCTGAGATGTTTTGATACCAGCTTAGACTTTCCATATTTCCTCCAAAGTCACGTTCTTGTGTTTTCCTCCATATGCTTAACTAAAATAGCGAAATGCCTTCCTCTAGCTACTTAATGACATTTGGTACAATGGAGAAAAAGAGAGTAAGCCTTTGTGCTGGTTTGAAAACAAACCGCTGAGAGACTCCAAGTCAGAAATACAATTTAATAGGAAAAAATAAAATAAATGAAATAGTACAAAAAGAAACCACTGACAGAGTCGGAATACAACCTGACACCCTGTCAGTCAGGGTGTTGGTAGCAGTTCAATAAAATGGTGGCTGCAGTCCTCCTGGAATGATGGTTCTGTTGGAAAAAAAAGTCTGGTCTTCACTCTGAAGGTCCAGTGGTAGCTCTTGTCCTCTGGGAATCCACTAGGGAAGGGCTGCTTGTGGTGCTCGAAATCTCAGCTTATATCCAGGATGGAATGCTTGGTTCCTCCCTCTGGGCAGAGCATCTCACATTGGGATGATGTAATTTTGTCAGTCATGCTGTGAGACTAGATGGCCCATTAACAGAAGATATCCCCCTAGAGGGAGGATGGGTCATGGGAGAGATGAAGAACTCTGCCTCACCTGGTTTCAACAGCTGGCCCATTAACAGGAGATAGTCCGGAGGGAGGAGGCAAGGAACACCACCCCACCTGGTTTCAACAGCTCATGAAGATGGTAATAGAATGCACTGCAACCCAGGGCAGCCTTTTAATTGGTAGTTCCGTGTATGAAAACAAGCAATTAGTTTCTGACACATAAGATATGACAGAGAAATTTATTCAAAGAAGTTAGGCTGGAGCAAAGTTATGGAATCTGTTTATGGAATGTATGGAAACAAGAGCTCAGCATCACAATCTTGGTGCCTTGTTGCCACAAAATATGAGGCTGGGGCCATCATTGAAATGAAACAGGAAATGTAACTCAACTAGGAAATTAAAGTGTTTTATGTAAATAGGAATGTGATGGGGCAGTGACTAAAAGCCCAGACTAAGCACCAAATCTGGCCTTCTAAGAACTTACTACTCAGAATATACGTGCGCGGATGTGTTTCTATTTGTTCATGCTATGCTTCAGACAGGAAAACTTTATGTATTTGACTGAACTATGCTACTAGGATTCAACCCGTGCTTTGTTTTAACTCTGCCATAGGAAAAACCCAGTAGGACTCTTATGTGGCCACTATGACTTTTCCTCCTAAGGACTTGACTAATATGCTCCTGTCCTTACATATGTGCTCTCTTTTGAATCGGGCTAATAAGCAAATATTAGACAGAATGGAGAGGATAAACTAAACATCAAGGTGAAACCTGGAGTGCTCCAGCATTTCAAAAATAAAAGCAAAAGGAATCACATCTTGATGTTTTACTTTCCAACAGTAATGAACAAGTCTTAAACCAAGGTTCTCAAGAGGGTTAATAGAGTCATTCACCATCAACCACACAAGGTGAAGATCTGAGACTTTTAAATTTTTATTCCCCTCTTTAAAAAAAAGAAAAATGTTAGTGACCACACTATCATCACAGAACTCAAACAGTTGGTGATTTTAGGAAAAATAAGATATAGTATTGGTAGATAAGTATAGTTCTCGCCACATGCTTTGCTTTCCCAGCTTCTAAAAGCAAAGTGTGATTATAAAGTTCCTACTACTAGGAGGGTCATCCAGAAAAACTCTACTTGAATTTAAGTGAAAGAAAATGTATCTGTTTTTTCTTTTTCTTTTTTGGTGTTTTTGTAGGGGAACAAGGGGAAAATGCTATATGTCCAAGGTTTGACAGGGGTGTTTTTCAATCAGAGAGAAGCATACATTCATTTTGCTACTAGAATACGATTGCATTCCAGTAAACACCAAGGTGACAAAACCCCAGGGTACTTTCCTACAGCCACAGGGTTTATAGGTTAAACAGTCTCACATTAGGTTAAGCTCGAAGCTGGTGCAAGTTATTCAGTGGGAAGGTTGAAAAAAGGTCCTCAAAGTTATAACCACTGATTCTGGTTAGTGATATAATGATTAATTAGATGTCACTCAAATAGTGATGTGTCAATAACAGCTTGCTGGGCCCCAGTAACAGGTATCATTAAGTAAAATTTAATGTGAGCTCTAAACCATCCTACTGTTACTACTTTTCTTAGTAAAGCTTAGAAGCCCTTAACAATAGCAGAGCCGCTTGGCTTTCGCTCAAATTCACACACATAACAAGATCATTCATTGTCACCAGTTCAAAGCCATCTAGAAGAGGCAGAAAAAAGAGAAAGACAGAGAAGTGATGCAGCTAAGGTAATAAATGAGGCTGTCCAGGGAAGTTTGGGAATAGGCTAGCCTGAATGTTTCCTTGTGGTTTCTTTGGAGGACCAGGGAACTTCGCCTGCTGAAACTCTGTCTCGCGTCCTTTATGTTGTCAAAATCTTAAAAAGCAGGAGCAATGTCCTAACAATGGAGGCAAGGTATTGTAGGGGCATATAATTTTTCTTTGATTCTAGCCTGCAATGACTTTAAGTTGCTTTCAAAATTCAGTAAGATGAATGATGGACATGGGAAAGTTTCTGTGATTTCCTGTAAGTATGTCAGCCGTGCTAATATACCTTAAGAAATCTAATTTTATTTACTGCTCCTTATTAGATATACATTCATGTCCAGCCAGAAGAAGGAAAGTTAAAGGCACAATTCAATTGTAACTGTTTTTCCTTATTTCTGTTTGATTTTGGGGCTAGCATTGAGTAGCCTAAGCCACTTTAATTTCAGTAAGGTTTCAGCTCCTAACTGTGTCTGTGAAGTGGGGTCTTGGTATGTTTTCACTTTAAATATCTCATGGAAAAAATAAGTTTCACTCTGGGATGAGAAGCGGGTCATCTCTTGACAAAGCAAGTTACCAGTTTAGAAATCCTGTACAGGTGGAGGCAGTTAAAACACAGACTCTGTAAATTCCTGAACCTGGAAACCTACTGCTGCAAGATCCGAAATACCCTATTAAACCATTTGTCCTGGTTTTACTGGGTGTAATTGTCAAAACTTGCTGGATGCAAAATGACTTTTTCTCACTGGCATCTTAGCTTGTTTTTGTTTAGTAATTCCTACTTATTTGTTTTGAATAAGAAGTCTCAATCAAACATAAAATTTGAATAAGAACATTTACAGATTTAAACCTCTCTGTTTAACAATATCTTTAAAGGTAGACACAGAAATGACTACATCTATTCCTGCCTTCACATGCATTTATCTGTCATTGCAAAATTATTCCGATAATTGTTAAATGAATTCAAGATCTCCATTCATTGTCTGTCTTGTCACACAATGTTTTTAATCATAATTTGTTATGCTGTTGTAGCTCAAGCAGACACATTTTCTTTTACTTGTTCTTTAGTGCAAGTCCAGAAATATTACTCCAAAAGAACATTTTTTTAGGAGCTAAAAGAACCAAAGGTATGATTAAAATTCAGCCTTAGTTGTTATCTGTGGTATATGCTTACCTAGAAGCTGTCTCTCACTGCTGTAATACTTGGAGAAAATGATTTTCTGAATAAGCCTGAAACAAAATGGCTATTCAGGAAGCATAATGAAGCAGTGCAATAGCTAGTATTCTTTTGTTATGACACTATGGTAGTTTTTGTTCTGTCTCCCAGTGTTCTAATAAAAGAATTCAAAAAATCACCAAAACAATATATTTTTGTGAGACTTCTTTATTTCTCTTCCCCATGAGATCCTGGAGTACAATGACACTGGTGATCTAAAGTAAAATGTCTGACATGGAGGATATTACAATTCAAAAGACATTACAAGTCAAATATACTCCTATTTTTTTTCAGTGTTGATCTCATATAATCAGTTTTACTGTCAAAATAATGTGTCCTCATATTATAATACTAGAAATCATGTCAATATGTCCAGAAAAAAAATCACAATATTTAAGATCGTTCTCTAGAAGTTAAATAATGCTGAAAGCTAAATAAACAGCTAAACACACTGTTCGACAGAATTATGTTCCTAGGAAAACTACCCAAGAAAAAGAAAAACCTTTTTTCTTCTGTTTTTGATAAAATTTCTGATAAAAATAGCAAACTCTGCTGAATCTGCAGTCCTTTATTCTGGCAATTTATAAATAGCAATCCTATGTTCATACCTAAATAAGCATATGTGGGGTTTGACTAATGATTCTGGCCTACATGAACTATACAGTTTAGACAACTTTTGATTTCAACAGTAGCGTGATACTCTCAAGTAGTTAAAAAAAACAACAACAACTCCCACAAAAATGGTGAAAAGATCCTGAATAGTAAGAGTAAAAGTATTAGAGAGTGATAGGAAGAATATAAAGGAGTTTTGGTTTGTTACTTCTCATTTCTTAAATTTTCTTTAAAGTTGCTAAGTATTTTTTCCTGCACATTACACCATCATCTTGAGTGATTAATAGTTGTTAGGTTTCATGGAGGGAAAATATTGGATATTAAAGGCTCTTTCATCTATCAGAGAAAATCACAACAAGAACTAATGTCTGAATGTTAAAATCAAATACATTCAGGTTAGAAATAAAGCGTCTTTACTGTTGCTAGTGTTAACAATTGAAATTACTTATAGAGAGCAATGGTGCTTTCTCCACCTCTTGGTATTTCCAGATCAATCCTGTATGTTTATTTCTGAAAGGTATGATTCAGTCGAACCCATTTATTACTGATGTGACTACAGGAATAATTTGGTATATTGTTTAGCTTGAGATACGTGCAAAGGCAGACTAAATGCCTCAGTGATTCCTCTTGATCTTGAAGTATTTTATTAGACAAGTCTTTTCAAGTGGAATATAAATATTTTAAGAGTTGAGGTTTTATAGAAAACCATTTTATTTTTATTTTTGAAAGTATCAGCTTCTCCCCTGAGGCAACGTTTTACCATAAACACATTGTAGTTTATGTTGATAATGGTCTCTGGTTTTAGTGTTTTCCTTTTAAAATTGGCTTCTACTAACCCTATGATAAAACAGGCAGTTTGATTAAATTCTACCTACTTATAATGATCTTGCTTTAGATGTTTATATTATATTTTTCAGGATCTTTTCACCTTTTGAATTACATGAATCTGAACCCCAAGCTGGCAGTGGTATGGAAGGAAACCAATCTAACATGATTTGTCGGGATCATTGTTTTAATGCAATTACAGAGGCACATGGTTCATGAAAGGGATGGAGAAAGCTTGAGTTTGTGTGTTGAGACCATGTAGACCATAAAGCTTCTTGAAAGGTGCCTTCTGTTCCCTAAGAGCTTTCACTTAAATTTTTTGTTTATATTTCTACTGCATAACTTTTAGGGCATTTGGAAAAGAGGAGCAGAACTTTTTGTCAGAGAATCACAGAGTTGCTGAGGTTGGAAGGGACCTCCAGAGACCACCTGGTCCAGAACCCTGATTAAAGAAGTGTCACCCACAGCAGGTTGCTCAGACTCAGGTCTGGTTGGGTTTTCAATATCTCCAGGGATGAAGAATCTTTGAATTCACAACTCTCTATTTGCTAAGCTCAAAAGATGATTTGGTGACTGACTGAAATATCTCTCTGAAAAATAATAATAGTAACATGGGTTGTTTCCCGTTTTCCAAATTCTTCTGCAGAAATTGCTAGAGGCAGACAAACCTGGTGAACTGGAATGCCTGGGGGAGTGTCCCCAGCCATGCTTGTGAAGCCACTGTGGCTCCCTGTCTCCAGACACAAGTTACTCCCAGTCTGTGCACACAAGTCTAACATGACTGTGGCCACACAGACCCCCATGAAGAGTGGTGCCTGTATGGGCACCTATAAATGCACATAACCATGAGCCTCACAGTCAGCCTGAACCTTTTCTTCCCCTCTGTGATCAGGACACACAAACCTGCTCACTAGCTATCTGTTCACATGAAACTGGTTTTGTCATGTTTCCTCTCTATTTTCCCATGTTTGTTCCTCCCTTGGTCACCCTCTTTCCAAGTTCACCTTGGTCACCCTCTTTCTCCATCTTTGGTCCTTACCTTAAGCATAGCATAACAATTTTTGAACATTCTCACAGTTAACTTGACACATCCCTTAATAATTTTTACACAATCCACAAATCCTCTTCCCCACTCCATTTTGTGATAACTCCTGTACCCTTGTAGGCAATAATCTCCTTTTAGTCTGAAGGCCTCTGAGAGAGAGTTTCTGCTGCTGACTCATCTTAGTGGGATTCACACCAGGGACAACAATTTTCTCTGGATAGTTTTAGAGGCAGCTGATTCAGTGTGCTCTAATTTTCACTGATTAGGTTTTCACTGATTGTGTTACTACGGGTCTTCCCCTCATGACTGTTCCTCAGATCCTTGCTGGGTCTTTCTGTTCAATTTGCTTATCCTTTCATCAGAGACTCTACAGACAGCTTGCTTTTAAATGAAGCAAATGTGGAACTTTTAAAGAACTGAAAGAAAATTTCAGGTTTTTCTTCCACCAGCTTGCTTTACCTATTTAAGGAAGAAGTTACTCAGTATGGAAACTGAAATAATAACGTATCCCCAGCTTTTCATGCAAACCATAGGAAGGATAGTGTGGGGAGTTCAGCTTCTTTCAGGTTTTCTCTAATCTGTACCAGAGAAGCAATGTCTGATATTGAATTCATGTCTCTATGTTCAGTATTGCTGGATTTGTGCGCTCAATTCCCTGATGGTCTCAAGTTGATCAGATATAGCACAGTTGCATTTCTGTTCACAAAGACCACCTCGCAGAGCTCTATGCCGGCTTTCTGCAGCAGTGGAATGGCTGATATGTGATCTGGAATAATGTCTATATGGAAAAAAAGTTAGCTTTTCAAAATTTTTTAATCCTTTTGAGCAGACAAAGTGAATTTTTCAAAGCTTTGTCTCGTACAACTGACTTATTTTACTTCCATCTTTGGTACCTTTCTACTTAATACCAGATTGACTGTTTCATGGAACCATAGTGTAAGCTGTAGCTCTGGAGAGTGAAAGTATGTGGGTATAAGAAGTAACTGCTCTTAGGGAGTATGAGAAACTGTAAAATAGGAACATTAAGAGTAAGAAATTTGAATTTAAAGAGCAAAATATGTACTTCACCCTCTCCATTAAATCTCAGAAAACATCTTCCTTGATCTCTCACTCAATATTTAGTGCCACACAGGTCACAGATAAATTAATTAAGGACTTTAAAAGGTGGTTTGTGTTCTGCTTTAACCCTTGAGTTGCTGCTTACTCTTTTTGGTTAAACACATGTCAATAAATTTATTAAAGATCATTCATTGACTAATGTAATTAGTCATTAATTTGTAATGCTCTTCAGGATTATGGCTACTGAAATTGGATGTGTTTATTCATTATGGGTTGTGGCTTCTGAAATGCCCCCTATTTGACCTTTATATTTGACATTGGTGAAAAATGACACAAGGTTGCTACTTATCCTAGACCTCCTACTTGGAAAATAAAGTAACCTGAGGTCATTAATTTTAGTTGCTATCTGTTAGTAATGAATCTGTTCATAAGTAAGTTTCAGTGGGGGAGTGGCTAAAATTAGCATAATTTTTAAAGTTAGAAGATGCTGATTAAGGGATCACAGGATGACTTTCATTCCTTGGTCTTTTGAAATTAATGTAATTTCACTGACTTCAGACCCTTTGTAATTGCTTATGGATAGTTTGATGTTTCATGAAGTTAGTAGTTAGATCGCAGGACTGAACCACAGATAGGGATCTTCAGCGTCTGTGAAACTGTTGTGTCATCATTGTGTTACAAGGCAGGAACACATTACTGTGATGCTAATATATTTTCCTCACCTGTTTCACAGAGTTTAAGGTATTGAAAAATGATTTAATTTCACTTCTATTATATATTATGAACTGTATACTACGCTTCAAATATGGTGAAGTTTAAAGGATCTCCTTAGTGCTTCAAATAATTCCCTTTACGATAAATAGGCAATGGCAAGCAAGTACCTTTCAGATGCTCTATGTAAAGCCATATTCATTAAAAGGATAAGCTTTGATACTATATATGCTCACAGTTAAAAGGAGAACAGACCTCTTCTTTGGTATAGCACAATGCATTAAAGAGTTCATACAAGTTAAAAGAAAGTGATTATGGTTTTAAAGCCTAGACAACTTTAATTTGTTTATTATCATCATTAATAGTGTGGTAGTACTACTGTTTTTATGGGGAGAGACAGAGCTCTGTTTTCTGTAAAGCCTTTCCCTGGTCTGCTGTATGTAGCAGAATACTGTGTATCTTCTTAATATTAGAAAAAAATGCAGGAAAAAAGAGGCCACTTTCCCAGTTATGCCTTTTAGAAGTGAATTCTGTCCTTCCTTTTGCTTCATAACTCCTACACGATCCTGTGAAAAATATCTGCAAAGACTTATGACTTAGTCATGTGAATGAGGTTCACTGAGGATTCAAAAGCCGCATCCCTGGCATAAAGGCTTTTGGTTACCCGTTATCAGCATCACCAGCACATTGGTGCACTAGGTGACAACATGGTTTCACTTTATCTTCTGTGTGTGCATCCTCTGTGTTTCTGTTCTGCAACTAGAAGTTTTGCAATTTAAAGAAGTCTTCTGAATTTTATTCAACTGATTTTATCACTGTTGCTCCTCTTGAACTGCATGGAACATCCTTAAAGGGAATTTACAGAGCATCTTTGTTGGAGACCTTTATTGCAGATAGGAAACTGAAGGTCATGTGTCCTTTGTACTTAGCCTTTTGTGACTCCTGGCCAATTAATACTTGAAGGAGAGCCCTATTTTAGCTGACTGATTCTTCCTTTTCTTGTGTTATCTTTGTGTGGCTTTGAGACTTCTTTTCATGTTTGGGTGGAAAACCTTCACTTGGATGGTAGTCAAAAATTGTCTGTTTCCTGGGTGGTGCTTACATGCAGTATAGGCCAGGAAATGTTATAAAGTTAAAACAAGAAAACTTCAGAACAGCCTTAAGAAAATTAGGAAAACTTGAAAAAGTCTTGCATTTTGAATCAGAAGGCCTATTAGTTGCCCAGTGTGGGAACATACTGTTTAGCAGATCTGAATGTCTAGAGGGGCTATATTAAAACATAGTTCTGAAATGACTGACACCTGATTTGCATATATTATGACGATGCCTCCTACTAGTTCATGGTAAAAATTAATTGAGTTTTTCCAAGGCTTCAAATTTTCTGCTATTTCATGAAAGAGTCCAGGTTAAAACAACCCTTCTTAAGGAAGTGGAAGCTGAAGAGTCATAAACAGCGAATGTTTTGGAAATTTTCGTTTTGTTAGTTCGTATGTGAAAAGGTGGTTAGAGTTATCAGATAGAAACTCCAGGCTATACAGAGACAGTTTTTCAAAAAACTCAAGCTGAAATTTATGATAGGACTTTGTACCAAAGGAACGAAGAAATTTCTAAGTTATAGGATCACTTTTCCACTATTATATAGATTTAAAAAAAAAAAATAGCAAATAGCCTCATATTAAAGGAATGAGCATTTCTGAATTTAATTATCCATATTAAAATGAAAAAGAAGCATGCAATTCCTTTTGAGTGCATTGTATAGCTGTTAGTAAACCATTATTTTAAAAGGATTATTACATACCTCTTCTGTCGTGCTCATTTCTCTGATGGAACTGTAGATGATGACTGGAATGTTAAATTTGTTGTCACTGAGGAAAAACAATTTTCGAAGAAAGTTTCTTCTGCGGGAAGCATGAAGAATTCTGTCTGATTTACCATAACATAACTTTATGAATTTCTTTTTATGCAACTAATAAATAGATTTTTCATTTAAAGTGCATCTTTACAGAAACAATGGACTACCAAGGAAAAGTTTAACAGTTAAACAATTATTATTTTAATAAATTTATTTATAATGATACTATCCTCATACTTTTTAAGAAACTTGTTCTTATTTACTATTGCTTATTTTCAAAATTATCATTATAATTTTTTTAAAATAACCTTCTTAAATATTTTTACTACAATTTCAGCAAAGAAACAGAGCTAAACTGTTCACATTTGAATGGCTAGAAACTAAATTCTCCACTGATACATAAATACATATATCTTCCTCCCTAAAATGAAATTTGAGCATATAAATACCAGAAATGAGTGACTGCAAATATTCAAGCTTATAGTACTTGTTCACAAGGCAAGTACTAAGGGCTGTTTATTGGAATCCTCCACTGATAATGGACTAATATATCTCATAACATGCTATACAGTTAAGTTGCATTACTTTTTTATTATCAGTCTCTTTTCAATATGGGCATTGCTGAAAATGCAGCTCCAAATTATTCTGGTGGGTTGACGGTCCCTCCTGTCTGCCTTGGATACCAGAGGTGATAACGTTCTGCTGTTTGACATCTGCATCTATCAGGGCCGCACAGAACACTGCTACTGCATGCTGGCACACCAACAGAAGGAACACAGTAGTAAACAGTGCCTTTACACTATTGTATGCAGTGCTGTAAAGCTTTCAGTGAGCTGTTCTAAGTCAGTGCAAAAGGCAGCTACTGAAATTGGGAAGGGACATCATCTTGTCTGTGCATTGTACCTTTTTTGTTTCTCCTCCAGTCTATTTAAGAACAGCAGGGATTTTGGCTTGTAACTATGGGTTCTCAGCTGGCTCCTCTTGGAGCAGGTATTTCCCTGGTGTACTTACTGGCTTCCTTTCTAATTTTTGTATGTGTAGCTGTATACACATAAAGATTGTACGTAAATGTTTCAGGGTTCTGCAGGGGTTGCCTGGTTCTGTTTCAGGCTTTCTAATCCTTTGCAAGGGTGATATCCTGAAGGATGGCAGCATAATGCGCATGTAGATATGTGAATCAGACTCCCTCTCTGAAGTGATGGGTTATGACAATTACTGTAGGAAAGGAGGCTGCCAGAGAAGCCTTGCTGATAAGATTAGTGGTAGCGCTGATATTGGCTATGTCAGCATGACACACCTTCACAAGCTCTGTTATAGTAACACTGCAATTCACTTTTAGACAGAAAAGCATGAAAAGAAATAAAATCAGCTAATAGTCCATTTTTATATTTATAGTCTTCACCACTTATATCTAATGGTAAAAATATAAAAAAAATAAGAAAATGCTTTATCTAGGAAACAGTTTATACATCTTTGTCAAGTCCTCACATCTAAATTACAACTTAAAGGATCCTTTTAGTTTCTATGTAACACACAAGCTATAGATATCAAAGCTTACCACTGTTGCAATGCTGTGAAAGAGGCAAGTTTGCACTGGGAGTAAAATATATCATATTGTGGTGGTGGCCATGTCAGGTTTTGATCTCTTTGCATGCCAGAGCTTTCTCAGTCTGAGACACTTGGACATCTATTTACCACAAACTCCAAGTGATATTCAGGGCCAATTAGGAGCCCTGACCAAGGTGTGTACAGAGCATGCTGAAACCATGGCATTGAGGTTCACACAGAACATGATGCAATGTCTGTTTTTCGGTGTCAGATATCCTTTTCTAAGCTTTAAGTTAGAAATCAAAATTCCCTAGATGCTCACTGATCTGGATGTAAATGGATATTGAGTTCTTTAGGCTGCTTACTCAAAGTGGCCAGACAAGGTACAAGCTGTGTTATTCTCACAGTTCCAAAAATTAAAGGAGATGATAGCTTGCAGCTGCATACCTGAAGAATCCCTTCTTCATCTTGTCCTATACATCCAGCAAAATAATCTATGAGCTTCACACACAATTAACTTACTGTGTTGTCAAATTCATACTTTTTGAAGAAAGACTACTGTCTGTGTTTCCAGCACTCTTCAGTAGAAGTGACTTTGCATAAATAAGATTAAAACAAAAATAGACTCACATTGTCTTAGTAGAAACAACCCAAAAATCCCCAAATTGTGGCTAAGCACTTTTGTCAGAATACTAACAATAGCATTCGTATTGATGTTATGAAAATTTCACTACTTATGACTTTAGTTTAAACTACCAAGTCCACATGAAACAACTGGGTTTGATGAGCAGCGAATATTATTGCAAATTGTCATAGCTCTTGACTTAAAAATGAATGAAACCCAAGCCAGAGTTGTCTTACCAGATTCAGTAAGCCTGGTGCACAAAATCAAAATGAGAGTTCCACAGGTCAAGACAGATCTAAACATGAGCAAAAAACTGACTGGCAAAATAGGCTAATTTTTAATTTACCTTATTTTGGCAAAATAATAAGCTAGAGAATTAAGTTTTAACCCCAGTTCTTACTGCTCATGCTTTGGGGATTAAGTACAGGCAAACTAGCATTACTGGAATCTTCAAATCTTATAAGTAATAAAATATCACAAACACAGCGTTCTGGAAAGGAAAGACCACCTTTTGTATGGAGCTTTTCTTTGTGTTGTCCAAACTCACATACCATGCTACTTACTGTTTACTGTTGCTTAATTTTGGGAAACTTCAGTCTGAAAAAAAAAAGTTAATTTTGAAATCCTTTGTGTCTATAGACATGTTAACTGGTAGTACAGATGCTAGTTTTTTTTTCTTTTCTTTGATACGGTAGTGCTGAAATTCAGTCTTCCTTTCTGGAAGGAAAGTTAATCCTTTGTGTGAAATAACAATAACAAATAGAAAGACAGGTAATTATCTCCGAAAACATGAACTGATTTGTTTGAAACTGAACATCTATGGACTAAGCTATATCAAATTTAGACAGTGCTTCTGAAAATTGTGGATGTATAGTAAATCCCAAGCCTGAGGGCACTCAAAGCCTGAAAAACCAAAAGCAATGTCCCATTTTACCTGTAACAATCTGCTATAAATGATTTTGTAAGTTGAAGGAGTATTTTGGATTGTAGGAAGAATAAGTAGTGCTTGGCATACCTTATGTGCAGTGCAGAATTCTTTATCAGTTGCTTTAATAGGAAAGAAGGTAATCTTTAGTGAAAAGACTCTCATTTGTAAAAATGAAATGGTTAAAATGTTACAAAGTGTATGATCATTCTTAATTTTTGGATTACTGTCATATGGCAGCTCTGTTATCTAGCAAATCCATATGCAAAAGACAACTGACCAGAATATTAAATGTAACCTCTAACTAGATAAGAGAAGCCCTCAGCTCCATAGATATTTTTTTTACAACTACTAGAGCTAAAATAGATCTCAATTAGTGAACAAAAAGCTCTCTCAGAGTTTTCAGGAGAATTTTAATAGAATGTGAATTCAATGAGGATTAAGAGCAAATTCTGCAAATGGCTTTAGGAGTAAGAACAACATATCCTGAAATCTCACCTTCTCCTAGATTTAGCTGGCTGTGTGAAGTTGGAATTCTCAGCTTCAAATTGGACTTAGGCACATTATCTCCTGGGTGCCCAGAAACTATTGGCATTTTTCCTCTAATGCATGGTGCAAAGCAGCAGGCTGAGGTCTGTTCTATGAACAGAACAGCTGGCAAGGGCAGAGGGCACAAGTGGTGTGCACCCAGAACCTCTGCAAATGGAGGAGCCCACACTGTCTGCTGTCTCCCTGCAAAGGGCTGAGCTAGCCGACATAAAGCTGTGGTGATACCAGGTGGTGGACAGACTCTCCACCTTGGAGTGGTTTTGGGCATTAGTCACTAGACACAGCAGAGAAACAGGGTCTGATGCAAAACTTGGAATGCAGTTCCCTTGTATTCTGATCTGAAGGTTTTCTTTGTGTTTGCAGAAATCTTGAATCCTCTTTTGCATCACGTCACAGCTTTTAACACAAGGACTGCAAAAGGTATCCGCTGACTGAGGCCAACAGGCTGGTGGGCTGAAACACTTTTGGCTACAGAAAAGGGATTTAACTTGCACCCCAATAAGTGACTGTAGTTGGAAGTTATGACTTTGGATTGAATGGCTTTAAGTAGTTTACAGGAGAACTTGTGGTAGTGATAAAACTTGTGTAGTCATTTCTATTCGAAGCTTTAAAACTGGAGGCATGTTCAACAGATATTCTATCAAGAAGAAGAGAAAATTAATCTGTAGCTATTGATTAAAGTTTCTGCAGGCACAAAAAGAACTATAAAAGTAAATAAATATTTTTTTATTAAACCTTTGTCCTTTTAAATGACAGGAATCTACATTCAACTCGCATAGTGTGATTTACTCTTATGGTAACAAGAAAACTTGAAGCAGAAACTAATTTTCCGCATCCACTGAACTTGCATTCATGTGAAAAAATCTAATGATTGTAATAGAACTATCTGTGGGAGTAAAATTTACTGCAGAGTATGAAATGTCCAAGAAGGTTTAACATATGCAATGTAATATTATACAGGTGTTATGCAATACCAGCTCGTCCTATGAGGTGCTTTCTGCTTTCTTGGTAGTACCACTGAAGCTTGCAAAGAATTCAAGTTTTTGTATGTTGCAATGAGCTGGGAGCGGGGAGGTCAAAAAAAGATCAAGGGACCATGGTTTGGTCCAAAGAAAGCCCCTTCTTGGTTTGCAGGAGGAAGCCTCGCCCATTCACTCTCATGCATATTCATGTATCCCTGCAACATGTAACCCAACCCCTCATTCCTGCCCCTCTGTCCCCATTGGTTGGTTTGTAACACCCGCCCTTTTCTCCCTCTTTCCCTATTGGCTGTTCTGTATCACCCCGCCCCTTTGGGACCCCCTTATAACCCCCAGCCAAAGGGAAGTTCCCTCTCTCGGTTCCTGGGTCACCATGTGGGCCCTCTCTTTTCCCTGAGGGTCTACATAATAAAATCTATGGTCGACCAGTCCGAGAGCCACCTCTCCACCTCTGGGGCGCCTGAGCCATCACGCGCAGGGAGGTGCAAGGCCCATAGCAGCCATGGGTTGGGTACAGCTGGCTAGCAGGTGTCTGGCCTCCCCCAGGACTCCTCAGAGAAGGGATCCTGGGGAAAACGCAGCAGCTGTCCCACCCAGCACCAGAACCTGCGCAGGCGCGTTTTAAACATTTGTATAGTTTTCAACCTCTGTGTGCTCCGTTCAGAAAAAAGCTAAAGGCTACAACTCTTTTCTTCTGTGGTTGTTAAAGTAGTGCTAAATACATTCAGATGTGCATTAAGGAAATTTAAATACAGTTTTAAAAATATTTGCTTTACTATTTAGTTAAAAAGAAGTGAGCTTGAATTCCTTTTTTCCCCCCGCCCCCAGGATTCTAGCTCTGGCTATGTAGAGCTATCTGTTATACTTTGCATGAAGTTACTTAGTGCTTACATGATCACTTCCTATAGTTCTGCTGTGATGGCAGTAATCTTCAGTATGGAGGAGGTCTTTATTGCTGTTTTCCATGCATTTACATCTTAAGGCAGAAGTTTAATTGATTTCATCAGCCTTGAATATTAATGCTGACTGTAAGCCAAATCCTGCCTGTCTGACATGCATACTGTTCTAGAGACCTTTATGGAAGTAACAGGATTTGGCCCTCTTAGTTTTAAAACCTTTGAGCTTTTCAATGCTATACATCTATTTATCTATCTTTGTTGTATTTCAAATATGCATTATATTGATTCAGTTGACTATACCAGCTACAGGGTCATTGTTGTACAAATTAAATGGGGATAACTCTATGAGTAGACTTCTCATTCGAAAGCCAGTCATTTTTGCCTTGGATTTATATCAATATGATACATTGAAAGTGCCACAGAACAGAATATGTAACTGGTGTAATATTTAACTATTATTTGTGTAACAAGATATTTATATATCTTTTACACTTATTTTTATATTGTTTATAAGAGGAGTTTGGATGCAGAAAGCATTTTTGCTACCCATATTCTGTGTCCACCTACTGAAGCCAGGCATTGTTAGTGTTGCTGAATCTCCTAGCCTATTAGAGGTGAGCATGCATTCCTAGCGAGCACACGTGTTCACAAATCATGTGTTTATATTTAGACATGTCCAGCTACACAGATCAAAATGAACAGAAACATTCAGCACCCCAAAAATCCCAGCACATATGGCCTCATCCTCTTACTCCCTGTGCCTGATAAGGATGAAGATGCTTTCATGGGAATAAATATACACATGCAAGGGCAGTCCCTCCAACAGCGAGGCTCAGACAGTCTGTCCGTGCAATAGCTTCCTCTGGATCCCAGGCTTTCTAGTTTCTGGCACCTGGGCACACAGTTTCCAAGGCTGGTACAGGTCCCCAGGTCCTCCCTCTGCACACGCAGATACAGAGACGCTCAGTCACCTGCACTGTGGATCCCTTCAGTGACCAGTCTTAGACACTCAGTCTCCCCAGGGACTGGCTTGTGCATCTGGTCTCAGATTGTTACACACAGACACACACACACAAACTCTCTCTCAGTGGGTCTCTGGACCCTGTGGTCTCTAGCAACTAGCCTTGACCTCTGGGTCCCTCCAGTAGCTGTCTCCCTCCCAGAGCTGCACACTCAGATCCACCCCAAACCTGAGTCCACTTTCATACCTGGCTGCCAAGCCATGTATCCTGTTCCCTGATTGTTCAGTCTGATATTCACTGGGGATTGCATGGTGACACACAATCACTCGCAGTGTGTGCACAGTCTGGTGTCTACAATTACTAGCACCACAGATACATAGTCCCTGTTACCCATGGCCCGATTCCATTTGCTGGCACTCACATCCTTCCCACCCCAAGAAATCCCAAGAAATGGGATTTAATAAGAAGACAGGACAGACTGCGGTGACAGGGACAGGGCATGGCCAGGCAGGCAAACAGAACAAGTGGAATATGGGTATATAAATATGACTATTTACATGCGATCATCCTCTTTTATCACCGTATTCATCTATTTTCCCATGCTTATTCCATCAAACACTTTGATTCTTCCCTTTCCCCTCCTTTGGCTCTTCCCTTAAATTTTTCATAATAAGTCTTATGCAATGTCAAAAAATTCCTCCTCTTCATGCCATCACAAATCCTGTACCTCCCTCAGTCTGAGGGTGTTGTCCCCAGCGTCACTGGGGTGATGCTCCCCTGGAACATTCCAGGTTGAGGCAGGGAGCACTTGTAGGTGATGAGGTTACTGAGTTTCCCCTGCCTGACCCTGTGCCTCACACATCTGTGTGTGGGCAGAGGAGCCTTTTTCTGACATAACCTAACAGATATGTACAAGTGAACTTACATCCTTATCACATTGCTTTTGAATGTGACAACAGCTTATTTCAACCAGCAGAACATAAGAGAGATGAATAAAAACTCAGAGACTGTATACAAAATTTTCCAGCAACAATACATGTCAGTGGTTGGTCTGCAACACCCCCACCTCCCTACACCTCTTAGCAACAACAGCTCTCTTGGCACAGCTGACAGACCTGTGACCACAGCAGTGCTAATGGATACCACTGTAATTCACAGGTAGTGTTCATGGGATATAATTTGCTCTGACACTATACTGTGTAGTGCAAACTCCCTGTTCAGGAAAAAGCCAGTTGCGTTCCCTTCTATGTAAAAACTTCAGCATCTCTATTTCTCCATGTAGGAAGGTGAAAGTCAGTTTGTAACTCAAAGGTATGAATGCATTAATTAAAATTACAGATCTCTAGTCACAGTCCTTGCTTAAAATCATCTGTGATGAAACGGAATGAGCTCTTTAAGAACAAGTAAACTTTTTATGTTGCGTATCTGCTCAGCTTTACACATAAAACCCCTTGATGCCGACAAATAGATAAACTTGGAACATTGTTATCTACATAATTTTAAAAAATTCAAGATTATAAAATTATCAGCTAAGAGAATAAAAAGCATTGTATAGGTCGCATCTTTTATGCAGTCCCTTTGTAAAAGTTTTCAAATTGCTTTTGGTATAAATCTGGCTAGAGAATTTATGGGAAAGAACAAACAGGAATGAATACTGTTCAGACCTTTAAACTTGGTGATATTTTTCTGAAGAGTGGCAATAAAAGCATGATGACATATCATAAAAGGAATAAAAGGAAGCAGAAATACCCAGTGCTTTTAAAACTAGTTCTTTTGACTTCAAAGGACTGTTTTGTATGAGGCAAAGACAATGGTGATTCATAGGAACCAACTATAGATTATTTGAGGCGAAATTTGGATCTTCCAGTGAGCATGACCACAGTCCTGTCACCAAACTTTAAGGCCACTTTATATGTTTTTAAATAGTAGTATACTCCTGAATTTTTAGGCAATAATAGTTATTTATGATACTTTCATATTGTTACTGCAAATAGCTAACAAAAGGGCAATGATTAAACACTCCCAAATCATCTTATTTAAGGCTTCATGATATGCTGTATCCAGGGTTACTAGAATATTTAGGTGTTTTGTTGAGAGCAGAATACACTTGACTGCTGGTTTAATCAAGCGGTCTGATACTAGACCATCTCGCACAAGTTTAAGGGACCAGTCTAAATCTCCTGAATTTCAAATCTGGCTCCTTAAATGACAGCTGCTGAAATCAGGCTGAGAAATTAAAATATATTCATATATATACTTCCAGATTCTTCTTGGTCGTCTGTGGTCTGTCAGTGCTTGAGCAGACAGTTTTAGAGGCTAGAATAAGCATCACATTTTTGAACAGATCTTTTTCTTTATATAAATGGGACACATGGAGTTATGTCCTATTTCACTGAGTGGGATAATAAAGATGGGAGTAGTTTCTTCTTTGTCACCGTTTCTCCAAGTCACACACTTCCCTGTTTTAGAGGCACTTAGTCCTTGACCAGTTATCTAAACAGGTGTTATTCCAGGGATGTACCCTCAACACTTTTACTTGAAGCAGTAGCCCAGATCTGAGGTTAATCCTGAAATCAATTGCACTTGTTATAGATTATTTTGGTTCAAAAGGAAGTTTTGTTACACACAAACCAGGAGGATAGAGGATATTAAATTGGGAGCTCTAGTTGTGCGCTTTATCACAGTACAGGTTCAAACTAATGTTTGATCCTCCATACCATGTATGTGGTGATGGTGTTTTGTCCAGGGACCCGATGAAAGCCAGTCTGAAGTGAAACCACAGACCATGCAGGGTGTTGATGCTGGGTCGCATCACCGCCTGGTTTTGATTTACGGGTCTTCCTCTGTTGTGTTAAATTACTTATTAGTGTAAACTAGGCCAATAAATAGAGACATAGAAGGGAATACGCATAAACATCGTATTTGTCTAAAAACCAATACTTGTTTTAAAATATTACTTTTTAACTGTCATTTTTCTTCATAAAAACTGTGAAAAAAAGCTGTTTTTTCTCCCAGCGTACGAACACGGATGTGAAGATACTGAAAGCAAAGCACTGTGTCTTTGATCTCTCCTGACCTAATCTGTAGCTTCTTTGACAGTTACGGAGATAATGGACAATCTTTGATGAATTTGTTCCTGTCTCACTCAGATAGAAAGTCAATCCAATTCTCCATTTCTCAACTCTGTGTGATAACAATTAGTGCCAATGTCTTGTCAGCTGTGTGCTCATGCAGGCCTTTCATATGGCAGTCAGTATATGTTGAATGAAAACTATACAAGAAGGTAGATAACAACTGGGTCAATATTTTAGGGTCAAGTACTTCAGGATTCAGTGTCAAACAAAGCTCAGAAGTGAATATTAAGTTATTGTTTCCCTTAAGAATATAGAAGTGTTCTATTTGGATGTTGTATGAAGGTCATGCTGATCTAGCAACATTTTAAATGATCATCATAAAATTATTCCTGGATATTAAAATGTAGGGTAGAGTACATATTTTGAAGCTATATCGCTGGATACATGTGACATACAGTTAACCTATTGAACACTATTTGTAAGCACATTCACAAAGAAGATGCATACTGGAGAATGCAGCTCTTTAATTTTGCTGCAAAGGTATAATGAGATCCAGGGATCTTATTTCAAGGTAAAGTGAGATAAATTCAAGGTTAAAAAGCAAGGTACATATTTCTAAAAGTAAAAGTAATTAATCTTTACAAAATCTTATCTAGAGAAGTTGTGGATTTTCAGTGCCTGAAAACTTTAAATAAATCTAGTGTCTTACAAAAGAGATGTTCTAACTAAAAAGGGAGATATGGGCTTTTATGGATTATAATGGAGAAATTTCTGTGGTGTGTGAATATCAGAGGCTAAACTGGATGATTGTCATGGTTCCTAGGACTCAAAGACTATCAACTTTCCTGCTATTAATTTAATCAAGCTTTGTGTTCTAAAAAAAAGAAGAGAAAAAAGAATTTATCACTTTTTGTCTTAGTAGACAAGGATTTAAAGTGATAGATGCTCACTTTCAAGCTGGAGTTCTTTTGTAGGCAAATGTCCCGTACTAACAAAGTTAGGCAGTGACAGGTTGCTATTCTGAGTTCATGAACAAAGTGTCACCAAATAATTGGTGGGTTCTTCTGATGTGCATAAGAGTTTCAGGTTTCTGTAATACTTTGAATTACTGAACAAACTATAACTGATTATTTGGTTTGTTCTTCTGAGGTGGGTGAGTAACAACATTAACAAATGTCAGAAGTCTTGCTACAATGCAGGAGCTAATAAGTAATTTTTCCAATAAAATAATTACTATTATTATGTGTTTAAATTACAACGTTATCATTTATGCATTCATTCTGCAATAGTACGCAAGATAATCAAGTTAAAATGGGTTAATTCAATTAGGTTCTTATTGTGATAAAAAGTCAAAAATATTTCTGAGCTATTTTTGTTACTGGACAATTCTGATTTTAAAATCAGACCACATACAACAACTGAATAAGGGTGTTGAAGGGAAAATATAAGGAAATACCTTCCTCATATGAACTGTGTGTATGCATATAAAATAAAACGTATGTATACAGATCATACAGATGTAATATACCATTTGGAAAGTTTCTACTTACGTTTTTTTAAAAGAAGCATAGAAAAGTCCTTAATATTACATTGAAAATTTCCAAAAAATTCGAAACAAATGAGAAGAACTGACTCACAAATTTCTTTGAATACAATAGAGAAAACCTCTCACAACTCCCAGAAGATTTCTTAGCAAAGGACAGTTTAGAGAATCGTCAACAGATTTGAACACTTCAAAGTATTGTGGAATAATTGAAAGACAGGGAGAGGAGAAGCATACAGACAGAAATTTTACCTTAGATTTGTGAGAAATGGAAACCAAAATATTCAGATTATGTAAACTATGAAAAATTTTTGAATTTTACTTATTTTCAAGTTTGCTAACATTAAAATCGAGACATTCTGCAACAAGTGCACAAGTATTTACTGTTTGACTGGTAGATATATGTTACTAGTGGCTTTAGGCAGAGGCTAACATTGGAAAAAATCAGATTTTAAACTGTAGGAATGTTTTTGATACAGGCAGAGTAAGATACAGTCATATGTAGTTTGTCAGAGCACCAGATATTATAACCAGTAGAGGTCAATACTGTACATTTGTATTGAGTATTGTATTGCAAGCATAGTTAAGCAGTATAAAACCTCAAATATAATTCCCATTAAGTTTTAGGATAGTAATGCATAAATTATTCTGGGATTTATAATTTTTTTCACAACTACTTGGTTCCTTCAAAAAGGTGTAATTGCCGGGTAAACTCAAAGCAAATTTTGACAGTTGCCAAAGGCAGGATCTCAGAAAGAATTTAAGTACTTGAAGTGGAAGAGCAGCATATTTTGAAGTCTTAGTCTAAACCTGTGAGGTCCAGAGCTCCCACAGAGCTCTTTCTTATATTTGACAGGTCTGTAATCTGTAAGCACTTCAGTTCTTGACCTTAAAGTTGTCCAGATGCTTAAATCACTGTTACTGCAGTTGTCAGAAGTATCTCAATCCTGGTAGTTCAGCAATTCAGCCCTAACTCAGGGATCCAGAAACTAGGCACCTACTGCCTTCCTCCTTTGAGGGGTATGATCTGCTAAGCTTCCTCAGACTTACAGGTTACTGAGCATGCAGTGATAGCAGCTGCTTCCTTTTAAAGCATACCTAGAGAATAAATCTCCCTTTTCACTTAGAGATTTGGTTATTTTAATATGACAGTGTGAATCCTGGTTCATTTCCTCCTCTACTGAAAAAAAATCTTAATACTACTTATCTCTTTAGACTCAACTTGAGACTTTATGAACTTCAGTGCATATGTTTGTGAACAAAAATGCTTTCCACCACAGATACTAAACTTAGGTCTCCATGATTAATTCCTAAATGAAAGGAGCTAGGGAAAAAAAAAAGTAAAGCAAGTTGACGTGTAATCCATACAGCTTTTCCAAAGGAGAGGTTTTGTATGTTTTATCCAATGATGACATGATGTCAAATAAACGAGGGTAAGTCACTAGGACCGTACTGCATTTAGCAATGAGTTTGTACTCGGGTGGAGAATTGCTGCATTTGTGGTGAACTGGTGTAAACTATCTACTAAAAAGATCCACACTGTCAGAAGACTGCCAGGTTGCTGAGCATAACTTTTATCTGACAAAAAAAGGACTTAAAAGGAAATCCTGGAACTACGGGGTGAGTCTGACTTCCATTCTTTACAAAATGATGATCTACAAAATGGAATAACATGATAAAGCACAGGTGTAACCTCATTGTGTTAGGTGCCAGGAAACATGGAGTTCCATGAAAGTATGAGTAAGCAAGTGGGTGAAGGAGAGGCAGAAGGCATAATGTGTGTGGATTTGGAAATTAAAGTCATCGAGAAGCTTCTATTTAAAGGCCATGTAAGAAATTTAGTTGCTATGAGTGTGGAGAAAAAGTAATGGCTTAATAGGATGGCAAGATGAAGGGTAGGCCACAGCTTAATTTTAGATCTCTTTTCTGGGGGAAGTAGAGTATGGATCTCCATGGATCAGTGATGTGTGCATTTTTATTCAATATTTTCAGAGATGACCTTGAGACAGGGAATGTGCAATCAAATATGCAAATTTGCACATGTTACTGAGGTCTTTCAGGCAGTTAAATGTGACACTGAGAGTGAGAAACCCCATAAGGAGATCACTAAACTCAAATATTGAGTAAAGAAATGCAAGGTGATAATTTATGTGAGTAAACAGGAGGTAATGGAACCTAAATCATACTTTAAAAATGGTGAAATTGAAAATAGAAGTTAAAATTCAGGAAGAATATCTTGGGCTTTCTGGCAGTTTTCTGAAATCATTAGCTCAGTGTGCATTTTGTTCTCAAGAACAAAATATTTGGCATCATCACGAAACATATTGAGACTACACCAGAAACAAACTTTTTTTCTCTGAAAAACATTGATGCACTTGATACAGTGCTTTTCCTTGCATCTCAAAAAGGCTATAATGTATCAAAAATGATGCAGAGAAATCAACTTCTCATGATTATGGGAATGAAAAATTGTCTCATAATAAAAGATTAAAGTTATCATAGAATGATTTGCATTGGAAAGGACCTTAAATATCATTTTGTTTCAAGCCCCCTGAAATGATCAGAGACTCCTTCCACTAGACAGGTCCCATCCAGCCTGGCCTTGAACACTTCCAAGGATTCATTTTTCTCTTTCTTTTCAGTGCTGCTCTCAATCCATTTTCTAGCCTGTATTTCTGCTTGGGATTGCCTCAGTGCAACTGTAGAAATTTGCACTTGGCTTTGTCATGAGGTTTGCACAGACCCACCTCTCAAGCCTGTCAAGGTCCATCTGGGTGGCATCCCTTCCCTCAGGGTGTTGACTGCACCACACAGCCTGGCGTCATTGGCAAACTGGATGAGCCTTTCCATTTTGGGAAGAAAAGCCTGGGCAGATGATAAATATTGGCAAAGTCGTGAAGACAGTAGTTAAGGCTGTTGTTATTCATCAAATCTCCCAGTACTTGAATACGCTCACTGTAACTAGCAGGATGAGAGCTTAAGAGAGGTAAAAGAAAGTGCTGCCTTATAGAGGGATTAATGAGTTAATGGCATGTGTTGCCACAGGTGGTCGTGGAGATAAATACCAAGCAGGTTCAAAAATGGATGAATCAAGTTCCTGGGCAACATGTTGATAATTGGACAGTGAATTCAGAGATGTATTCTCTTCAATTCCTTCTGTGAGGAAGTTCCGCTGAGAAGATGATGATAGTGGATGGCAGGTAGTGGAAGGGCTTGTGTGTAATTGCTAAAAAGTGCCTCCTGCTTTTGGAGAGAAAATACTGGGCTATGTTACTGTTTAGCAAGCATGATGGTGACACCAGTGTCTCACCCAGGTTAATATGGTGATTCCAGGGTAAAGGTAGTGAGGGATCACAGGAACCTGCATTACCTTATTCTCCACATCTTCTCGTCATCTTCTCGATGACGAATAATAGTTGAAGGATAATTTGAGGTAGCTATATAAATCTTGAGAGATTTTTAGTATTAAAAAAAAAAAAAAAGCATGTTAAATTTAAGTTATAAGGAGGTACACTCTGATCCACTCTCCAATGTTTACATATTTGAAGAAAATAATATGAAGCAGATGTTTTAAGTATAATATAATTTTGCTAGACATTTAATTGGTGGGGGAAAATAGTCTTAATGAAAATTATTTGTATTCCTACTTATCTTTTTCCTGGAGGATATATTTCTATTAATTATGAGAGAAAGATTCAGATTTGTTAGGATAACTCCAGCTGTCTTCTGAAGTCTCACCTATTCTAACATCAATAACTTAGAGATCTCTGTAATGTTTCTACTTTTCCTTCCTAATTATTTCCATATGAAACTCATGTCTCTTGTAGATTTCATTCCATCCTCTTATTACCTTCATTGAAAGTTTGGGGTTTTTTTGACATACCTCTTCTCTTACGACTCATTAATTTTTAAAGCATTAAATCCAAACCATATATGTATATATTTATATAACACATTTATCTCCATAATTTCTTCTAACAGACTTCAAAATAAGTGACATTCACATTTTAGGTGCTAAAAAGAACAACTGCATAGAAGGAACGGAGGCACTTTTTTGATATAAGAGTGTGAAACAAATCCATTTTTATGTCAAAAAATCTAGTGTGCCTATAATTACTTGCTGCCCAACTGCAGTCTCTTTTCAAAATGTCTTCACTTTATCTGGACAAATTTAATGAAGAACGTAAAGTTTTGAATGAAGTCAGACATGCCAAAAAAGCTGAAGAAATATAATTTAACATGGCATCTTTCAACAGACTTCCTAATGTGACTTCATCTCTGGGCCCATGGAATGAATCAGAGAAAGCAGCCTTGAAGAAATTAAAACAAGCAGCCTTGAAGAGATTTGTTTTGAGAAGTCTTTTTAATATCAGTGTAGAATTAGAACTTTATAAAAATACAAAAGTGCTGTAAATGAATCCTGAAAGGGTAGTATACTGGGTTTTTTTCCTATAAGATACTGTGGCCATATTTGAAAAAAATCATAAGTTAATTGCTTGTTTTCACTGCAGAGGAAATACTCTCAGACTAAACATCACATATGAGAAAAAATTAATCAGGAGAAACACCTAATGAGAAGAAACACACAAACACATACTTCTTTAGGTGACAAACAGCAAAAGAAAGGCTAGGGTAAAGGTGGGCTTGTTGCTGAATGGGGCAGGGCATCTGCTGTCACAGGACACAGAAAAGCTGAGGTACTGAATACTGCCTGTTCCTCAGCCTCTACAATAGGACTGGCATTTTCAGAAGGGTGAATTTTGTCATTGCATATGAACATCTAAAGGGAGGGTGTGAAGAAGACAGAGCCAGGCTCTATTCAGTTCTGTCCCACAAAGTTACAAGAGGCAATGGTCAAAACCAGAAATACACAAAATCCTGCTTAAACATGAAAACCAATTTTTTACTGTGAGAGTGACAGAACTCTTGAACAATTTGTCCAGCGAGATTGTGGAATCGCCCTCCTTGGTAATACTCAAAATTTGTCTCGACATGGCCCTGACCAACTGATATTTGGTTCAGAGTATACTGCATTTGATTTTGGATAAATGTAATAATTGATTACCTCCATGAGTTGTTTCCCAGGTCCTGCTAATGCAGTAGAGGTGGTAAAAAGGATCTCCAATTAATATTAATGATAGCTCAGATACTTACATTCAGTCATTTTGGGGATATGTTGGAGAAAATGTGCTGTCATTCATTTTACTTGATGAGTTTTAAAAAGATTTAAGCTCTGGATCTTCTTTCTTTTAGTTTCACTCAAGTTTTCATCAATTTTGTGTTCCTACTGTGTACTGCACTAGGATCAATAGACAATTTGGAAAGTCTTTGTAATCTGTTCATTATTTCATGCATACTGAAGGCATCTTATATACAGGAAAGGAAAGTCTATATCAGTATTTTGCAATGATATCCAACCTATTAGGAAATCAATAACAGATTTTGTGAAAAAGGGTTTATCACAGAAGAAATAGTAAAAAAATTAATTCCTATCAAAGCGTAAATCCAAACACGCATGGTGTGAATTATTAAGAAATAGATAAGGCTTTTGCATGTATTATCAGAATTCTAAAATGCATTTTATGTGTCTCCGGCTTAGGAGGAGATTTCCTATTTTGATCATTGATTAAACAGCTACAAAAGATTTATTTGTATGCCCAGAAAGTTTCCTGGTAGCCTTTATGATTAGGCCCACTATCCAGGGAGTATTTTGTACTTGAAAATGAAGGGACAATCAAAGAATTAAGATTATCAGTAGAACATCTACATTTAATTCTTGTCTCTATTAAAGACTTTTTGTGTAATGTAGAGGAAATGATTGTTCTGTGATACAATACCTCATCTCTAATCTTCAGAGGAAAGAATGTGTCTGCCTTGTCTGTAAAGTCTTTGAAGCAGAGACTGTCTCCTTGAATGCATTTTCCAGCATAAAGTACAATGGAACCTCTGATTTGTGTGAGAGCCTTTCAGTGTTACTGAGATACGAATAAATAATTATTAGTAACAGATTTTTGTCTGCTTTCTTAATGAAGTATAAGTCCATGAAAGAAAGCAATTTTTTCCCTGTAAGTCGAAAAGAACTAAGGGGTCAAATTTTAGATATTATTCTAATGAAAAATGAGATTTGCCTAAAGCTGCTGAGAAAGAGTATATTTTCATAAACTTTTATTTCCTGTAAATTGTATTTGTGTGATTTTAGAGTTTGAGCACACAAAAATATTAAAAGCCCCCACGGATTGCATTTTTTCCCTTTAGCTGTACTATAAAGAGGGCATCAAACCTTTCCCAGAGCCTTCAACTACCTTATTGCTTTAAAAAGTAAAAAAATAGAAGATTTATGAAAATTTCAGTGAGATATTTATGCTGGGAGAAATATCAACTAGGATCTATCAAGCATCATTGTTGTCAATAACAATGTTTTGCAGAAAGTCAAATTAAGGTAGATTGCATTTATTTTTATGTTGGCAATGCTTTAGTACATAGACTTCACTCATTTTATGCAATAAGAAGACTTAATTTAATTCCAACAGTCTCACCTCATTCTTCCTGTCTGCAGATGGAATCAAGAATAGAAAAAAACAAATTATTATCATGATGTTTTATTTACGGTTCAGTGACTTGAAGGAAGGAAACTGCTGTCTCCAGTGATGTAACCTCTTACCTTGTTGAGTTTTTATATTCT
>VZTA01023390.1:123526-169822 GCA_013398855.1 Mohoua ochrocephala | reverse complement strand
CGGCCCCGGCCCCGGGAGGTGCAGCCCCGGCCCCGGCCCCGGGAGGTGCAGCCCTGGCCCGAGAGGGGCAGCCCTGGCCCGAGAGGGGCAGCCCCGGCCCCGGGAGGGGCAGCCCAGCCCGGGAGGTGCAGCCCAGCCCGGTGTTTGTGCCCAGGGCTCCTGGGCCGCGTCAATGCGAGTCCGGCGGGGTCGTCGTGTTTCCCTGGCAGCTGGATTTCCTTCAGCCCTTACAAACGGAGTGGTGTGGTGTGAGGAGAGAGACCTGCGATGGACCGGAGGGATAACGGCGAATCGCCAGTGTTGGAGGGAAGTCTGGTACAAGGATTGACTTCTTTCTTTCTTTCTCTCTAATGCTTGCAGCAAGCGCTCGCAGCGCGGCCCTTTGTCATTTCCCAAGAAAACTCCAAAAGCAAAGCACTCGTTCCGCTGCCGACGTCCTGCACTGTCCGTGCTGCAATCCATCGGTGCAGCCCGACAGACCTTTCCTAATGCAATGGGAACGATGCCGTGAGGCCTGGTGAGACTTGGCCATAGCCATGACAGAGCCCCACAGGGTTTCGTTCACCACTCTGCACGGGCCACTGAGCAGCAGCTTCCTGAAAAGGTCTCGGAAGGACGATGCAGAGCAGCCCCCGGAGCCCGAGCCGGCGGCGACGGCCGTTCGGATCACTCTGACCCTCTTCGAGCCGGACCACAAACGCTGCCCGGAGTTCTTCTACCCAGATCTCCTCAAGAGCTGTCGAGGGAAAGTAAAAGGGGGCTCTTCAGGTGACAAGGTGAGTGTCCCTGGGAGCCTGCGGGAGCCTGTGCTGTGGCTGAAGGTCTCACGGGCTGTCTCAGCATCGCCGTGTGGAGAGCTGGGGCTGTGTTTTCTGTGAGGTGCTGCAAGGTGGGAGGAGGGTGGTTGAACATCCTGCAGGCAGGAGAGCTGACCCCCAGGCTGGGGTTCTTGTTGTCAGGCCGTGCTGGGTCACTCCTTTGCCGTGGCTGGGATGTCGTGTTGGGAAGGTGCTGTGCTGGTGGCGGGTGTGGGATGGGATGCTCGTTGAGTTTGGAATAGCTGGATCTAAAGTGAGTTTTGGTACCTGGGCGGCTGGCAGTGACAAGGAGCTGTTTTCCAAAGAGCACCAAAGGAGACAGGAATGAAAACTCCTGTAGCATCGTAACTTTGAGTCAGGAGTGTTTGCCTATGAAAAGAAACTTTGTGGATTCTGTTCCTTTTACTGTTTCCCTTCAGAACTGTTTGCAGTCAGTTGATGTTTCATGCTGTTTAATGTTTGGGGGGGTTTTTTTGAGAGTTGGAAGAAGCAGAGGCAGGTACAAAACGAGCTGGGAGAGCACCCAAACCACAGAGATGCTCTCAGAATCTCAGCATGGTTTGGCTTGGAAAGGGCCTTAAAACCCATCCCATTCCACCCCTGCCATGGGCAGGGACACCTCCCACTCTCCCAGGCTGCTCCAAGCCCCAATGTCCAGCCTGGCCTTGGGCACTGCCAGGGATCCAGGGGCAGCCACAGCTGCTCTGGGCATCCTGTGCCAGGGCCTCCCCACCCTCCCAGGGAACAATTCCTTCCCAATATCCCATCCAGCCCTGCCCTCTGGCAGTGGGAAGCCATTCCCTGGGTCCTGTCCCTCCATCCCTTGTGCCAAGTCCCTCTCCAGCTCTCCTGGAGCCCCTTTAGGCCCTGGAAGGGGCTCTGAGGTGTCCCTGGAGCCTTCTCCTGTCCAGGTGAGCACCCCCAGCTCTCCCAGCCTGGCTCCAGAGCAGAGGGGCTCCAGCCCTTGGAGCATCCCCGTGGCCTCCTCTGGATTTGCTCCAGCAGCTCCACGTCCTTCTGCTGTTGCTCCTCAGGGCTGGAGGCAGCTCTGCAGGTGGGGTCTCACCTGAGGGGGCAGAGGGGCAGAATCCTCCCCCCATCCCCTGCTGCCCACGCTGGGGCTCAGCCCAGCACAGGGGGGGTTTGTGGGTGCTCATGGCTGGGCCACGGCCAGCTCTCATCCTCCAGCACCCCAAATCCTTCCCCCAGGGCTGCTCTCCATCCCTTCATCCCCCAGCCTGGATTGATCCTTGGCCCAGGTGCAGCAGCAGCATTTGACTGTGTTGAACCTCGTGAGGTTGCCGGGGTCCCACCTGTGCGGCCTGTGCAGGTCCCTCTGGATGGTCTCCCACCCCTCAGGTGTGTCAAGCACACCACAGAGCTGGGTGAGACGTGTCCCCAGACATGCTGGGAGTGCCCTGATCCCGCTGTCCCTGTCACTGATGAAGATATTGATCAGCACTGCCCTAAAGGTCGATTTGTCTGAACTTCTGCCCAGCTGCTCCAGTCAGGATGGGTTTAATTCGTGGGGCTTTGGTGGCAGTGTGACTGTCACAGTTTCACCCCTTCTGTTTCCACAGAAGAAAGACCCGGCTGATCCCTTCAATGATGAGGAAAAGGAAAGGCATAAAGTGGAGGCTCTTGCTAGGAAGTTTGAAGAAAAATATGTAAGTGTTTCTTCTTTAAGTGATGTTGTTCCTTGGGCTGGGCAGTGCTTTTAAGGCTCACTGGCTCCTGGGTTCCTGCTCTCCCCCAGTCCTTTATCCTGGCTGCCACGTGCTGGTTTTTATGTTCTTTTTCTGTCTCAGGGCTGCAAAAATAGTTCAGATTCATTCTTAAATCAGAGGAGTCTGATTAAAGCGAATGACATGAACTGAAGCGAGCGGCAAATCACTTTCTGTGATTGATAAACTTGAATTTCCTTAAGCAAAAATTAATTTCTAGGCCCTGTTGCTGTGGCAGGATGGAATCTGCCAGGTGTGTGAGCGTGGGGCTGCGATGAGTCCACTGCCCTCAGGACACTGCTGAGGATCTGTCTTACCTGTTCCTTCCTGTCCTTCCTTCTGCATTGTTTCTGCAGTTGGCAATAAAACCACGCTGTGTTTTACCTCTGGCACTTTGGGGTAGTGAATTGTGAGTTGTTTTCTGATCCAGATTTGGCCCACGGGTCACCCTGACACACCCCCTGTGTGTTTGATGGCTGTAGGGCTGAGTCTGAACCCATAGGAGCACTTAGGGACCAGCGAGCCCCACGGAAGGGAGCCCTGGCAGGGATGTTGAAGGGGTGCAGACCCAGTTCGGTGTGGAGTCTGGCTGGCAGCTTTTCATTTGGCTGCACTGTTCTGTTTCTGTATGACAAGGCTTAAAGCTGGATTTACCACACCCTGGCAGTACAGTGTGATGGGAGCCAACCCTGGGTTGGTTCTGCTGTAGCTTTTCTGTCCTGGAGCCAGTGTTGCTGTCCTGTAGCAGGGTATCTCCGTGGTACTGGAAGAGAAAAGTGATCACAGTGTCCATGTTTCCTTGTTCAGGGTGGCAAGAGGCGCAGGAAGGACCGGATTCAGGATTTGATTGATATGGGGTATGGCTATGATGAGTCCGACTCCTTCATCGACAACTCGGAAGCTGTGAGTGCTGGGGGGGAGTGAGAGTGGCTAAAGGTGGCTGCCTGGGGGGCTGAAGCTGGGCTGGGAGCGAGCCAGGAGGGTGCCAGGGCCAGGGAGTGAGGGCTCCTGGGGCAGCTGCATGGCAGGAGATGCTGGTAGGCATTCCAGGCTGTTCCTGGGGGAGCACAATCTCCTCGTTCTCATCACCAGTGAGGAAATGGCTCAGCTGAGTCAGGGAGGTTTAGGTAGGATATCAGGAAAAGGCTCTTCCCCCAGGGCGTGGTCAGGCACTGAGCAGCTCTCTCAGGGGAGCAGTCACAGCACCAAGCCCCTGTGAGCATCTGGACAACGCTCTCAGGCACAGGTTGGGGTTGTTGGGGTGTCTGTGCAGGGCCAGGAGTTGGACTCAGTCCTGATGGGTCTCTTCCAACTCAGCATATTTTGTGATTCTATGAACCCCGCTGCATTTTCCAAGCAGCTGAGCTATGGAATGAAGTAACCAAGCTCCCAGTGCCAATAAACTGCTCTCTGTTCCTTCCAGTACGATGAGCTGGTTCCCGCCTCTCTCACTACGAAGTACGGAGGGTTTTACATCAACTCGGGGACGCTGCAGTTCCGGCAGGCCTCCGAGTCTGAGGATGACTATGTCAAAGAGAAGAAGAAGAAGTGTCCCAAGGTCAGCAAGGCAGCTTTCTCAATGATTTCCTCTGCTACAACTCAGAGCTTGCTGCATCAAAGTGTGTTGGCGTCCAGAGTGGGAGAGATTCGTGACTCGGTGTGGACAGAATGGGGATGAGCACTTGAAATCCCACTGTGCTCTAAAATTTCTTAGTAAAACGAAGCGTGTCTGGCGTGAATGAGGCTCTGGTGGGGTTACCTGGTTCCTGGAGCAGAGGTGGCAGCAGCTCCCTGTCACCCTGGAAGTCACAGCATCATGGGGGTGCTGTCAGATGCTGAAGGCAACACGTGCCAGGACGGTGGTGAAGGATGTAGGGGGGTTGGGTTAACGGGTCCTGTGGTTCCACATTCTTGGGAAAGGTCCCAAAGTGGCTCTGAGAGTGCTGGTGGTGTTGTGGGAAACTCTCTGACCGTGACTCGTTTTGAACCCTCTGCAGAAGCGGAAGTTGAAAGATGGGGGTGAAAAAATAAAGAAGAAGAAGAAGGATGATTCTTACGACAAGGAAAAGAAATCGAAGAAGTCCAAGTTTCCAAAAGCTGGGTAAGGAGGGGAGGAGGGAATTCCTGCTGCTCAGCACCTTGTCTCAGGGTTGCAGGTGGCTGCAGCAGGAACCTGTTGCAGTGTGGGGTGGCTCCAGTGCATGTGGCAAACACCAGCAGGGAAAGCCCCGTTGGGTTCTGTCCCAAAGTGGGACAGAAAGGCAGGGGACGATCAGGGAAGGAGCAGAGCTCCACAGCAGCCGTGTCTGAGCAAAGAGGGGCACAGCTGGCTGCAGGAGTGTCTGAGCAGAGAGGGGCACAGCTCCACAGCAGCCGTGTCTGAGCAAAGAGGGGCACAGCTCCACAGCAGCAGTGTCTGAGCAAAGAGGGGCACAGCTCCACAGCAGCAGTGTCTGAGCAGAGAGGGGCACAGCTCCACAGCAGCCATGTCTGAGCAAAGAGGGCACAGCTCCACAGCAGCCGTGTCTGAGCAGAGAGGGGCACAGCTCCACAGCAGCCATGTCTGAGCAAAGAGGGCACAGCTGGTGCTTTTGGAGCTCTTTTAGGCACTGACAGTGGAGTAGAGAGAAGGGTAGCAACTGTTGGGACAGAGCTGTGGGAGGAGGGCAGGTGGGAAGGGCTCGGGCTCGGGGCTGTAGTGTGGGGCTGGCAGGGAGGGAGAGGTTACAAGGCAGGCTGTGTTACTGCTCTCTCTGGGCAATCCTTTGTACTCCTGCCCAAAGTATTTCTTGGCTGAGTGCTCAGCTCTTTTATGGCTTTTGGGCTGTAAAATGGAATGGTTTTTCTTTTTGTTCTGAGTCATCTCGTGCTGTAGCTCTGTCCTTGCTTTGGTCTGCCTGGCCTGTCTCTTTCAGTATCTATACCTGTTGCTTTTCACTCATTTCCTGTATTTTCCTCCTATGTTTTTTCCTTCTTCCTTTAACTATTCTTTGTAATTTATTTTTTCCTGCGTGGATCTGCTTTTGGGCAGCAGCAAACCACGTTTCTGACACGGTATCATCAGTGTGTGACTCCT
Source organism: Mohoua ochrocephala (assembly GCA_013398855.1). NCBI lineage: Eukaryota > Metazoa > Chordata > Aves > Passeriformes > Acanthizidae > Mohoua > Mohoua ochrocephala. Next base: position 164,204 of record VZTA01023390.1, on the reverse strand, counting down.
TCCGAGCGAGCGAGGAAAGGAATTTGCTCTCCTGGTTTTAACACAGCAGAAAGCTTCCCCCTAACTCTGTCCTGCCTCAGTTCCTCTGTACTAACTGTGCATTCCCCAGCCTTCCTTGCTGGAATAACAATAATATCGTGTAGCTGAATGGAAGCAGAGCTCTGTGCAGGTGCTTTAAGCCCCAGCACCTCTCTGCAGTGAGTCAGGACAGCCTTCTCTGAGCTGAGATGAACAGGCAGAACCTTAAGACTTTCAGAAGCTGTAAAATACTTCTTCTGGGGTGATTTTTTAAGAGGCTAAGACTTTCCAGGGAATTGTGCCTGAGGTGAACTGGGGGGAAGGGGCCCTCTCTGCTCCTTGATCTCGTATTCAGTTCCCTCTCCCCCTCCACGCTCTGTTTGCAGCTTCACAGCATTAAACGCAAGTAAGGAGAAGAAGAAGAAGAAATACTCTGGAGCTCTCAGTGTCAAGGAGATGCTGAAGAAGTTTCAGAAGGAGAAGGATGCTCAGAAGAAAAAAGACGAAGAGCAGAAAGTGGCGACTCCTTCCCCTGCAGACCCTGCAGCCCCGAGGGAGGCAGAGGCCATGGCCGACCCTCTGCTCTCGCTCTTCGGCCACGCCAGTGACAGCGACCTGCTCCAGGCAGCCACAGCCATGGACTCCCTGAGCGACCTGGACCTGGAGCGGCTCCTCAGCGAGTCCCCGGAGGGCAGCCCCTTCCCCGAGGTGGAGGATGGCAGCGACCCCGGTGGCACGGGCTTGGAGCAGGAGTTCAAGCAGCCGCCATCCCTCCCCGAGGGGCTGCCAGCCCCGCTGGAGAAACGGATCAAGGAACTGGCTCAGGTACAGCAGCTGCTGGGGGCACTGGGGCTGGTGGTTACTGCAGGGGGGACAGCTGTGCTGGGTGGGTGTGGCAGCACCCAGGGAGCACATTCCGGTGGGGGAGCTTCTCAGTGCCACTGGGGTCACACCTCGGTGTCGCCTGCTTTCCTCTAAGGCATTTCCCTGAAGGCCCAGATGTTAAGTGGTGTCCAGGTCCTGGGCCTTGTTTCCCACTGAATGTAACACCCAAGGTCACACCTGATCAGGATCCCTTCTTTTCCCCTCTTGACAAAGTGTGGGCTTGATGCAAGAAGTAATTTCCAAAGTCAGCTTGAGGTGAATGAACTGAAATGTGAATTGCTGAGGCTGGAGGGCCAGTTTGGGCTGGGATGGAGTTCATTTTCCCCACAGTGGCTGAGATGGAGCTCTTTTGGGACTGTGCTGTAGGGGAGCTGATAAGCCAGGGATGTTTTTGTTATTGCTGAGCAGGGAGCGCTCCCCCAGCGCCGAGGCCTTTGCTGCTCCTCACCCCACAGTGCCAGCGAGGGGGCTGGGGGGCACGAGGAGCTGGGAGGGGGCACAGCTGATCCCAGCAGGGATATCCCAGCCCGTGGGGTGTCATGCTCAGCATGTAGAGCTGGGGGAAGAAGAAGGAAGAGGGGGATGTTTGCAGTGATGGCATTTGTTTTCCCAAGGAGCTGTCACATGTGGTGGAGCCCTGCTGTCCTGGGGATGGCCGAACACCTGCCTGTCCATGGGGAGTGGGGAATGAATTCCTTGTTTCTCTTTGCTCCTGTGGCTTTGGCTTTCCCTGTCACGCTGTGTTTATCTCAGCCCAGGAGTTTTCTCACTTTCCCCCCTGTGATTTCCTGCCCCATCCCACCTGGATGAGGGAGCAAGCACCTGTGTGGGGCTGAGTTGCAGCCTGGGGTTAAACCACAGCAAGGACAAATTCCACCATAATATTTTTAAGGTTCTGTGTGTAAAATCAGAGGGTGCAGCTGGAAAGCACTGCCACAGTCCCACAGTGTGACAAGGCCTGGAAAGCCCTGTAGATGGGGCTTGAGGATTTCCTGGAACCATTTCCATGTCACACACAGGCAGATCCTGCACTGAAGCTTGGGTACCCCCCTGGAGCTGCACCAACTGGGGTCCTTTACCCATTTTTAACATCTCGTTGTTGGGGTGCCATTTAGGGAGTGGAATATATTCATGCCTAGAAGGATGAGCCCGTGTGTTTTCTCCTCCTCCTGCTGCTGGACTCCTGTGGGACTCACCCATCTTCTCCAAAATGTGGTGTGCTTTGGGAAGCTCCAGTCTGTTTTGGAGAAGGAAAACCCTGAGTGCTGGTCAGGGATCCCTTCCTGGTGTGTCAAAGTGTGCTTTCAGCCTTGTGCTGTGAGGGCTCTCACCACCAGCCTGTCACCGAGTGCTGGGAGGTTTTGTTCCTGCTGCTGGTGTGGTTTTAAACATGGATTTTAAGTCATAAACGTGGCCTTGGAGCTGTGTGGTGGTTCTGGGGCCCTTCAGTTGAGAGCACCCCTTAGTTAAGTGAGAAGGGCTGGGTAACTCCTGTTTCTGAAGATAAGCTGCTCCTGGAGAACTGTTCTGCTGAGCTGTGCAGTGGGGGGTGAGCAGATGGGAGGGGAGGAGGAATTGAAGAAAGTATTGCCACAGCTGATAAAAATGATGGGCTCTTGGTGGATGTTTCTGTTTCAGAAAACACCAAAAGAGCTGTTTCTGACTCTGTCTGAGTTAAAGGAGAGTATTTTGGAAGTCCCACGATACCAGGTTAATTGTTATGGTGGTGTGAAACAGTTCAGTAGCAGAGTCCTCACTGATTTTCCTGCTTAGATTTCCCTGCTGCTGTGTCTCTTGTTGCTGGATTGTGGATGTTAAGGAAAGAACCAAACCGAAGCCTCTGGGTCAGGGAGGATTTTGGGACATGGACTCGGGTGGGAATGAAGAGGTGCTGTACCTCTGCCTGAGAGCCAAGGCTCTTCATCCCAGAGGTGGGAGCATCTCCTGGGTTAAATGGAGCCTCCAGGCATTTCCTCGTCTACTTGAACTGCTTTGACTTTAACCCTCTCCTTCCTGACTGATTTTCCTGTGGAGGATTCTCCCTAGCATCGAGCCTTCTCCTTTGATATCACCAGCTGGCTGTGACCTGCTGCTGCCAGGGAGGAATGTTCACCTCCTGGGCATAAATTAATTGCTTGCCTGCCTCAACTTTGGAGTGGTAAATCGTGGGATTTCAAAATCCTCTCCTGGTCTCCTTTCCCGTGCAAGGAATCACTTAACTCATTGTGGTGCCTCGTGCCAAATCCCAGTTGTGTTTATATCCCCACTCAGAAAAAAACTGAAAGCTCTTGGCAGTTTGCTACTATCTCATTCATCTCTTGGAATTATTTTCCTGCTGGACATATTTTTCATGGGTGTGATGTTTTTGGGCAGCGCTCTGTAGGCTGCAGTCATAGCTCAGGAAGCTTCCTGAACAGGACTTTTTTTTGTTGTTGTTTCCATGGTGTTGCCTGGGAATAACACATCCCCTGTGGCTGTGACTCTTCTCTGTTGGTTTCTTGGCTTAGTTTCCAGATTGATCTAGAAAACCTGGTGATAAAGTCTCCTCAACCTTCCTTAGATGGGATTAGGATGAGCTTTCCTGGTCCAGGGACAAGCTCTGTGCTCATGTTCCTCAGTCTCCTGAGAAGTTAAAACCAGGCCCTGAAGCTGTTGTTCTCCCCGTGGCAACTTTGCCAAAGAAGCCACCAAGCCACCTCCTTTGTCCCATTAAACAGAGGAATCTTCACTCCAGAGTGGTAACTCCAGTGCACGTGGAGGGGAGGATCCAGCCTGGGAAGGTCCCAAGGTGTGCAGGACATGGTGTCACCGGCTCAGGCAGGGCTGGGGAGGTGTGAGAGGACAGGGCACGAGCTCAGCTCTGCTGGGACTGGGTTTATGCCATAAAACTGGGCCTTGTTTTGCAGTGACTCCGTGCTGGTTTAGAAGCTGCTTGGTTGCTCGTGCCAGCTGTGAACTGCTGCTGATTTGTGCTCTTTCCTGACTTGCAGGCTGCCAGAGCTGCCGAGGGAGAGGGCAAGCAGAGATTCTTCACTCAGGACATCAACAACATCATTCTGGAGTAAGTGCTGCCAGCAGAGAGGTGTGGGAAAGGAGAGCATCAGGCAGAGCATTTCTGGTCAGTTCAGGAGCAGGTTCAGCAGGAATTGTGGGGTTGTCCTTGCACAGGTCTCCCAGGCAGAACATGCCCAGAATAACGTGAAAGTCTCCTAGAAATGGCTTTCAGCTGAAATGTGATGAGGTAGGAGAATGTTGGAGGGGATGTATCCAGGCCTGCTGTTCTCAAGATGCTGCCTGATATTTCTGTGCCTAAATTTGGTCACTTGACCTGTGAGTTCAGCCTGATTCAAGACCAGAACATGTCTCCCTGGGAGAGGTGTCAGGCAGGTTTTTGCTACTTGACTGAGGTGCTGTATAGAATTGTTTATAACTGGGATAAGGCTGCTGTGTTCAACTGGTTCTCTGGGAAAACTGGAGGAATTCCATTCCTGCTCTGTGTTTTCGAGGCCCCAAATTACAGAGTGCCAGTGTTGCTCAGGCAGCTGCAGATAATGGCCTCATTCTTCTGCCAGTGCCTGGAGAGGACTGGCGAATGCACAGGGCTTTGTGATCAGTGCAATAATACTGACACCAGGCTTTAACTTCATTAAGGTTTATCCAGGCACTTGCAGGGAACTGCCAAGGGGAGGTTTGGGACTCTGTTTCCCTCTCATTTCCAGGGCTGATTACCACCTTCCAGCATTCCAGTGCTGGCTGCACAAACAGTCCTTGTCTGGTGTCACCCTAATCACTTCAGCCTCATTCAGAGGAGATTTAGGCAGATTTGTCCAACTTTGCTGTGCAATTTGGATTGGGGCAACCCCAGACACGAATATAGGCTGGAAAAGAACTCACTGAGAGCAGCCCTGGGAGAAGGATTTGGGGTGCTGGAGGGTGAGAGGCTGAATGTGCTCCCCCCTGTGTGCACCCAGAGCCCCCCTGGGCTGGGCTGAGCCCAGCGTGGGCAGCAGGGGAGGGGGGGGGGGATTCTGCCCCCTCAGGTGAGACCCCACCTGCAGAGCTGCCTCCAGCCCTGGGGAACAACAGCACAAGGACATGGAGCTGCTGGAGCCAGTCCAGAGGAGGCCACGGAGATGCTCCAAGGGCTGGAGCCCCTCTGCTCTGGAGCCAGGCTGGGAGAGCTGGGGAGAGAGAAGGCTCCAGGGAGAGCTCAGAGCCCCTTCCAGGGCCTAAAGGGGCTCCAGGAGAGCTGCAGAGGGACTTGAGACAAGGGATGGAGGGACAAGACAAGGGGGAATGGCTTCCCACTGGCAGAGGGCAGGGCTGGATGGGAGATTGGGAAGGAATTGTTCCCTGGGAGGGTGGGGAGGCCCTGGCACAGGGTGCCCAGAGCAGCTGTGGCTGCCCCTGGATCCCTGGCAGTGCCCAAGGCCAGGCTGGACGGGGCTTGGAGCAGCCTGGGAGAGTGGAAGGTGTCCCTGCCCATGGCGGGGGGTGGCACTGGATGGGCTTTCAGGTCCCTCCCAACACAAAGCATTCTCTGGCTTTGATGGATGGTGATGATGAATCACTTGGCATTTTTTACACTTTTTGACACCAGGAGGTGGCTTAAAAAGCCAGGCTTCAAAGTTGTGTTTAACTGCACAGACGGGTTTGGCACACTCCGATCTCTCATCCACTCACTTGGAAGTCAAAACCCAAGGGATAAAGTTTGATTTTGTGTTGTCCTGGATCCCACTGCCACAGCATCTGACATAACCAGTGTGCACTTCTCATCTTACTGCCTGACCCTCCAGCACTCAGCTGCCAGGGAGAGCTGCACAACCGATGAGGCTGTGACTTCCATTTGTTCCTTCTCCAGCTACTCCCAGACCAGCCTCAAAGCATAACTCGCGATAAAATCCGCTGATCCCAGAACCCAGAGAACCTTCAGGCAGTTTGCCTTGTCCTTTGTCCCCCTCTCGCTGCCTCCAGCTCCCCTGGGAGCTGCGCTGGATGCTCGGAGGGTCTGTGCCAGGCGCTGCTAACGCTGTGTTTGTGTCCCCAGCATCGAGCTGCAGACGCGGGAGCTGAGCAGCCAGGTGCGCTCGGGGGTCTACGCTCACCTGGCCGCCTTCTTCCCCTGCAGCAAGGACACCCTGCTCAAGCGAGCCCGCAGGCTCTACCTCTACGAGCAGGTGAGGGAACTTGCCAGCCCATCCCCCATGCTGGTGCCCCTGCTGTGCCCAGCGTGGCCGCTGTCCCCAGGCCCCCGTGTCCTCCACGGGGCACCGGCCCGGCCCGGCACGGTGGCCGCGGGTGGGCTCAGAACCAGCTGGGTTTTGGTGTCCCGGAGCTTCAGGGGGCTCTGTGCTTGCTCCAGGGTGGCCGACTGAAGGAGCCTCTGCAGAAGCTGAAGGAAGCCATTGGAAGGGCCATGCCGGAGCAGGTGGCCAAGTACCAGGAGGAATGCCAAGCCCATACTCAGGCCAAGTTTGCCAAGTAAGCTCCTCGTTTGCTCGTTCCCCTTCCCGTGGCCTGGAGGCTGCTCTCCTGAAGTTTACCACCTCTTTTTGTTCCACAGGCTAATGATGGGCATTGATTGGCCTAATTGAGCTGTGTGTGTTCTTTGTGCTGTCTGTGGCGATGCCAGCTACAGCAGCACCGATGGCACCAGAGCTTGGCCGAGGGGTTTTGCGTGTGCAGGCGTGTCCTTAGGAACGTGGCAGCCTGGGAACACTCAGGCTGGCTTAGTCCCATGATCTCTATTACAAAATACTGGGAGATTTCTTCACCTCGAGCCCATAGCTCAGCTTGCACCCTAAGCCAGAGATTGCTGATATTGAGACCTCTGGCCAGTGCTGTTCAGAGATACTTAACCCTCCCCTTGAGCCTGCAGGACAATCACTTCCACATTTTCCGTCTCCATTTTAGGATGCTGGAAGAGGAAAAGGACAAAGAGCAGCGAGTTTGTTCTGATGATGATGAGGATGAAGAGAAGGGAGGGAAGCGCGTCGCGGGCCCGCGGAAGAAATTCCAGTGGAATGATGAAATCAGGTTTGAATAAGTCAGATATTAAGCAAACCCTTCATGACCTGTGTCACCCTTTGCAGTCGGCAGTGAAGCATTTTGGTGCCTGTGTTTCAGAGCAGTGCTGATCACCTGTAGGAACAGTCAGCTCGGAGGCTCGGGGCACACGGTGCTGCTTATGGAAGCCACTCCTGCATTTGTTACATCTCACCCTGCAGCTGATTTCAGGCCCAGGCTAACTCTGAGAGAAGTGCTGAGAAGCCTCTGTGCAGAGTCCAAAAGAGAGGGTCAGATCTTTGGGAACAGAGGGGATTCAGCTGAATTGCTGACATCCTACAGCCCAGACTCTTAACACGCCCAGGTTCTGGTTGTGGAAGCAGTTGAAGCTGTTGGGCTTTGCTGCCCCTGGCACTTGGGGGGCTGACAGAGAAGGGAGTGCTGAGAACAGGGGACAGTGACAAAGGGTAAAAGGAAAATCAGTCTTGCTGCCTTTTTCTTCTTATTCTGGAACAAATCAGTTTGTGCTGCTGATTCATTTAGGACACAGCCAGCTTTGCTTCCCTTCCCGCCTTCTCCTTGCTGAGAGGTTCAGGTCTGTGGTTGTTACTGGTGCCTGTGGCTCTGGCACTGGTTTGCTACCTCAGCTGTTTCAGGAGGTGACACCGGGAAGGGGTGACAAGACTTTTCTCCCTGGTGCATCCATGCGTGTGCACACACAGAGCAAGGAACGTGCCCTTCCCTTCCCCTTTCTCGGGGAGGCAGTGCAGGGTTGTGTTAGCAGGAGCCAGGCGTGTCTTGGTGTGTTTCTCCAGCCTGGATAAAGAGAATGATCTCCAAGTGGGAAAGGTCAATCTGCGTAACCGTCTCTGAAATCTTCCTGTTCCTCAGGGAGCTGCTTTGCCACTTGGTGAAGATTAAGTTGGATGGTTATGACCTTGACAAGAATAAGGCTCAGTCTCTAGAGGATTATGTGAAGACCTTCCTAGAAGGAGAGGTGAAGCCCCTTTGGCCAAAAGGCTGGATGCAGGCCAGGTGAGCAAGAATCGAGGGATTCCTCGTCCCACTGGACCTGGGAAGGTCGTTAGCCCTGCCCTTGCTCAGGGAATGGCTGGCTTCAGAGGTAGATCAGAGTGCTCAGGGCTTTGGCATGTGGAGTTTTGGAAATTCCCAAGGATGGAGATGACCACAGCATCTCTGGGCTCCTGTTCTGGTACTTGATCGCTCTTCATGAAATCTTTTCTCCTTATTTCCAGTAAGAATTCCTTCCCCTTGCTGCACTGAGCTGAATATTCCCTGCTTTTGTTTTCCACTGCGCGCCTTTGAGGAAGGCCTGGCTCCATCTCGGTCGTGTCTCCCTGTCCCCACCACTCTTTAGGTAGTGGAAAACTGCCATCAGACTCCTCCTCCTGGGGCTTCTCCTTTTCCAGGCTGAGCCAACCCAGTTCCCTCCACCTCTCCTCGGCTGTCACGTGTCCCTGTTCCTCGGGCTGTCTCCAGTTTCTTGGCATCTCTCTTGTATTGCGGGGACCCTGAAACTGGATCTGTGTCCAGATGTGCCCTCCCAGGTGCTGAACAGGGGGTAGTTTGCTCTCAGCAGGACACCTTTGGCTCCCCTTCCCCTTGCCCCCCAGGACCCCCAGGTCCTTTCAGGCAGGGCAGCTGCCCAGGGTTATTCCATCCCAGCTGCAGGACTTGGTGCTGGGTTTCACCGAGCTTCACAAGGTTTGTGTTGGTCTCTTTCTCCAGCCTGGGAAGGGCCCTGTGGATGGCAGCCCTGCCCTCCAGCATATTCTTTCCCCTCCCTCTGTCCCTTCTCACCTCACTAACGTCCTGGGTGCAGTCAGGACTGTAAATGGCAGTGCTGAGTAGCCTTGGTCCCGTGCTGATGTCAGACCTGCCACTGGCAAGGAGAACTGGCACTGAGGTCAGGCCCACGGGCCGGTCTGTGCCTTCTTGGCTCTGTGTTACAAAGGATCACTTTATAATCACAAAGGACACATTTTCCAGACACTTTGGGAAGTCTTCTCTGGAGTATTCCCAAAAGAAGGCAAAGCAGAAAAGCTTTAGGGGCTTATGAGAGTCAGTAGAATTTGGTGTGGTTTCTGAACCCTCACTGCCGTTTCCTGCTCTTTCCCACTCTCCATCATCCCTGCCCTTGAGCTGGCAGTGGCAGAGAGCCACACAAATGGCAGAGTCCTCCTGCTGGGACTGTCATCACCTTCTGGCCCGCTCTGTTTTGCTCGGTACTTTTAAAGAAAGGACAACTCTCCAGCAGTCTTCCTTCTGGAATCTTTACGGTTCCTTCCAAGCCAAGCTGTTCCATCATCTGTCTCTTTGCGTTTCACAAGCTGGGCAGTGCTGTCTTCTCTCTGCTGAATTTGCTTTCTGGGTGTCGGGGGGATAAAGGACGATGCAGGTGGCAGTTCCTAAGAGCAGGGAGTACGAGCAGCACATCACAGATCCACCTGGGAAGGCCCGAGGCTGTTTGTCGCAGTTGTGTGTGCACAGGAAGCTCAGTGCTGGGCATGGCTGTAGTGTGGTGCTGCAGGAGCTGAAAGATGGCATTGGGAGGTGGGGGAAGATTCCTGCTTAGTTAATGAAGATGTACCCAGCCCGAGGGTCTTAGCTTGCCAAGCTTTAAAACCTTTCATTTGAATAAAAGGAAATTAAAATCTTTAACTCCCGAGTTCGATGGTGGAACTGCTGTTGGGCGTTCAGGTGTTCACCCAAGACTCAGGGTTGGAGGCACTTCCAGTGGAACTAAGTACAGAATGACTCAGTAAAAGTGAGTTTCCTGATTGCTTTCCAGTGGCTCAAGGACAACGGTTTCTCCTGCTGGGACTTGGAGTTGGACTTGACCTTTCTGGGTCCCATCCAACTCAAGTTATTCTCTGACTTGGTGGTTTAAAGGCAGAGAGGGTAGAGTGACAGCCTCAGGGAGGGATTGGTGGCTCTAGGAAAGCTGTAACAATGTTATGGATAAGTCAGCTTGATTTGCTGTCATCACGATCTCAGAAGTTCATCTGTAAGAGGAACTCGAAGGTGGACAGAGCAGCAATTTTGAGTTAGAGAGGCCCTGCCACGAGTCTGTTTCCTCCATTAACACTAGGAGATGATTAACAGATCTTAGGTTAACGTAGGCTTGCTTTTTAAGAGAAAAAGGATGACAAAAGTCTGTTAGTATCAGCCAGGAATCACATTCCACGTGCCAGCACCGAAGGAATGTTTCTAACTCCTCCCTGCCATGTAAGAAGGCAGCTGAGTGGCAGCTGGTTTGGGTCAGAGAGTGTTTGTGGGAGGCTCTGGTTTAGCCTCAGTAGTGCAGGGCTTTGGATGAAGCTCAGCCTGTGCTTGGAGAGTCCTTCCAGAAAGGGTCGTGCTGCACAGAGCCACCTCAGCTCCTGGCTGGGGACACAAAGGCATCACAGACCCTCCTCTCCTTCATTGCTGTGTGAGAGGCACGGGAAGGGACCCTTTCTGCCTGCAGGCTGAAGAGCTCTTGGATGATCTCTGGCAGCAGGAACGCCCTGAGTGATGATCCTGCCTTTCCAGTTGGCTTTTTAAGCTGGCAGAGCTTTTTCCTTAGGTATTGTCCAACCACTGCCTTAATGGCCTTTCCAGTGCCTACGAGCATTGCTCCCCAGAGGGAGAATTGTGTGGGGCAGCTCAGGAGGATCTTCCTGGCGAAGGGCTGAATATTTGTTTGCTCCCTGTGGTTTCAGTTTCACTAAGTCCCCTGCTGTACCGTGCAGCTCTGTCTCCAGTGATCCCAGCTGCTCTACTGGCTCTTGCTGGATATCACTTCTCATTGCTCTCTTCCCTTCTTAGGACACTGTTTAAGGAGAGCAGGCGTGTACACGGACACCTCACATCAGTCCTGTGAGTATCACAGCATTCCTTTGGAGTGAAAACTGGTGATCTCCATTCCCTGGGGCCTGGGGGGATCGTGCAGGAGCACCTGAGCTTGCTTGGCTCCCCCCGCGTAGATCGGCGCTGCTTCCCGTGGGGAGGTCTAGGGAGAGCAGTTGTTTGCGTGCGACATCTCCCAGCACTTTCCTGAGGTGCTTCAGCCTTCAGCAAGCTCAAAAATCAGAACTTTGAAGCCAGGTTGCCCCCTGGTTCAACAGCCTGGAGTCAGGCCCGTGTGCTGGGCCTGGCAGGCACAGGGAGGTAAAGCGGCGTGTGACTGTTGCAGCCTGTTCACTTGGTCCTTGCTGCATTCTGGATTCTGGACTCCCTCTTTCTTGTTGCCTGGTTCGAGGAGGGGCACAACGAGCTCAGAGTGGTGAAGGTGGGTGCAGCAGGCTGGTGGGTGGCAAACCAGGAGCCATCAGAATCCAGCTGGGCAGGGGCTGTAATCCAAAGGGTCTCATGGATCCTGCTGGTGGTTGATAACAGATGAGGACATGGATTTAGGCCGGCGTCTGTTTGGCAGCCAGTCCTGTTCTTGGCACTGGATGAGTGAGGGGAAGTGTGAGGAACACTGTGGAATAGGGTGTAGAGTCCTTCTTCCCTCAGCCACACCACCCAGCAGCTCAGGGATGTCTTGTACCAGGGATTGCATCTGACCAGATCTATTCTCTGGGAGTTGGGCAGATGCTTTTGCATCCTCGGCTTCTTCTGGGAACCCAAAAGAAAGGTGTAACTTGTGCAGAACAGCCTCTGTGCCAGTTTCTCTCTGGGCCTTGCTGCAGGAGGGCAGCAGTGGGGTCCTGCAGCTGCTGCAGGATGTGTGTGTGGGTGTTTCACTGCTCTGCTGCCATTCCACGACTGCTCTGCTCCCTGACCTGCTCCCCGTGGGCGAGGTGGGGCTTCCCAGAGCAGCAACCAAATGTCACGTGGTTTTGAATCCTAGCAACCCGAGATGCTGCCTCTGTTCCCTGCAAAGCCTCAGTGGATCATCTCTAACAGGGCCCAGGCGTGCTCCCTCACTGGCTCCTCCCCTGGGGGCATGCACTGAGCCACGTTTCTCTTGTCTTCCTCCAAACAGGACGAAGAAGAAAGTTATAGCTCCTACTAAGGTGAAGGTGAAGGTGAGTTCTGTTTTCTGGTTCCCGTGGTTGGTATGTGCCAAAAGTCAAGTGACTGCCATCGTGAATCCTGTGTCTGAGCTTTGTGTCTGTACATCAGCTACTGTGGCGTGGCTCTGCTCAGTCTTTGGCTTGGAAAAAACAGCTGGAAGAGCAGCTAAAATTGATGGTGGTGGCAGTTGGGAGGGAAGTGGGGGGCTCACGGGCACAGAATGTGTGTATCCTGCCTTTTCTCCCCAAATTGGGAACCCTGTCTCTCTCCTGACTGTGCCTTCTGCTGTGCTGTTCCAGGACTCTTCCTGCAAGCCAGACAAGAAGCTGTCGGTGTCTGTCCCTTCCCTGCACTCGAGCAGCACCTTGGCAATGTCCTCAGAGCCCCAGGGAGGAGCCCTGGGCATCAGTGCCCAAACCAGGGAACTCTTGTCCCTCGGGACAGCCCAAGCTGCCAGCAGCACTGCCACTCCTGCCACCTTCAAGGATGACTCCTTGGATGAGGACTTGATTCACAACCCCACGTCCTCCCTGGAAGCCGTGTCCAAGGAACTGGCTGTGCTGAACAGCAGGGCGGGAGGGAGCCCTGACTTTACTCTTCCTGCAGCTCCAAAAGCTCCACCAGAGAAGATCCCAACTCTTGCATCCTCCGAGGAGAAGAGGACATTTCCAAAGCCCAGCCCTGCCCCTACATCATCCTCTGGTTCCCTCCAGTCTCCTCTAAACTTCCTGGCCGAGCAGGCCCTAGCCTTGGGCCAGTCTTCTCAAGACAAGAAGATGGAGAACTCTAATTACAAAGAGCATTCCTGCCAAGCCTCCCCCAGCAAAATCCTTCCCGATGCCCACCAGGCTAAGCAGAAGCACCACAGCCTGGTCAGGCCAGGCCACGGGCCCCCGGCCTCGGCGCCGGTGCCGGGCTCTCAGGTGAAGGTGTTCCACCCTGGCGCTCAGCTCCAGAAAACCTTCACCTCCCCAGCTCCCTTTGTCAAACTGCAGAATCCCAAGTCCTCCGCCCCTCTGCCCCAACGCTCCCTCCTCCAGCAGGTCAAGTCATCAACCAAAGCTCAGAGCTTCCATTCCTCCACGTCCCCAAGCAGCACCCAAAACTCCAGCAGCTCCCACAAGAGCCAAGGCTCGTCGTCTCTCAGCTACGCCGGGAAGCACTCGAGTGGCTCCGGCTCTTCAGGACAATCCTACAAATCGCCTTTCGTCGCTGGGTCCCTCTCCAAGCACGGGGCTTCCTCCAGCAGCTCCTCCTCTGGAGCTTCTGCAAACCAGGGCAGCTCCTCTGGGACTTTGCTCCCCAGCGTTCCGGCCCCTTCCCCGGGCTCGGCCTCCGGCCGCCCGGCCTCCGGCTCCTCCGTGAAGAAAACTCCCGTTTCCCAGAAGCTGACCCTGGTGGCACCTCCCGGAGGCTCCAACGGAGATTCCAGCGGGGGCACCCAGGGGGTGGCCAAGTTGCTGACCTCGTCCCTAAAGCCGGCTGTGGTCAGCAGCACCGCAGCCTCTACCTCTGTGCCGGTAAGGGGGCGGCGCCGGGAGCTCCTGCCTTGGTCACGGCTGCCCTAAAGGGGGCACTTCAAAAGCAGGTTCTGAAGTTCTTGACTGGACTTTGGCTGCTTTAGGCTGGAAACTTGTGGCCTTTGCCCCGGGCTTGCCCTCCAGAATTTCAGCTTTCATTTTCAGCTTAAAGTAACCGCTGAGCTGAATACTGTGCTGCCTTCCAAAGGCACTTGGTGGGGCACTTTTTGCCCAGGGCACTTTTTGCCCAGGCTGTGTCACGGTCCTGCCCTGGCTCTGTGAGTTATGGGGACAGTAGGGCTCCCATTTGGATTAAGAGAAGGTGCAATGAGGTAATTTATCACAAGAGATAAAATCCATTGCATAAACTAGAAGTATAAGGATGGATTTGTTATTAATTAGATCTACAAACTTAGCCTTTTTTAAATTATTGCAAGTCATTTCAGCGTTATTGCCACTTTTGTCACAACTGGCCCATAGAATAAATAACCTGTGGTCACAGAACCATGGAATCATTCAGGTTGGAAAAGCCCTCTGAGATCATCGAGTCCAACCCTTCCCCCAGCACTGCCAAGGCCACCACTGACCCGTGTCCCCAAGTGTCCCATCCACACGGCTTTTAAATCCCTCCAGGGATGGGGACTCCACCCCTGCCCTGGGCAGCTGTGCCAGTGCCTGACCACCCTTCCCATGAAGAAATTTTCCCAATATTCGTTGGGAATAGAGAACATTTCAGGAGGGACTCCTGGCTTGTCAGAACAGACTTGTGTTATTAGAATATTGTATCCCTTAATGGTATAAGGGGCTTAATCTTTATCTATAGCAAAAAAGTAGTAGTTCCTCATGGTGGCTGCTCATCCCTGCCTTCCTTCGTGCCCCATGGAAAGAGCTGGGAAATTCAATGAGGATATTTAAATGGGAACCAGGTACTGCTCAGCTTTCCTGTTATGGAGATAGAGAGCAGGTAATGCAGCCACCCCAGTGGTGCTGTGAGAGTCTCCACAAGAGAGATCCCAAATAACCTCCCAGGGTGCCTCGGCTGCCAAACCTTGGTGCCTGGAGTTGCCAGCAGTGTGTGCTGCCGTGAGTGAGTAGGAAGCATCCCCCTTGGAACTCACAGGCAGTGTGGAAGCTTTTCCTTTGCCTGATGGAGGCACAATTCCAGAGCCAGGGAGTCACGGAGGCAAATCCAGCGTGGCCACGTTCAGAAGAGCTGGCTTGCCAGTGTCCATCTGCAGATGGCCTCGAGCGTTGGCATCTCTTGGGCCCTGGCTGGGAGGGCGCTTTTTCCGCGGGGGAATTGTTGGGCATTCCATGTTTTGCAGCTCTGTAAGTATGAACGATGCCGTGCCTTGGTTCTCCCTCTCCTGACTGACCTTTTCCGTTGCTTTGCAGAAAGGAACTAGTGGAGCTGTGCTGCTAACGAGTTCTTCCTCCTTAAGTGTACTGGCTCCATCCTACAAGTCCAACAACCCAAAGCTGCCAGCTGCCCTGAGCTCCACCCCGTTAGGTATTATCTCTCCTATTCATTCTTTCCCTCTCCATGTCATCTCCTTCAGTTCCGACTCCTCCCCAAAAGCAGGAGTTTCCAAGGATGCCATCGTTACGGGACCTGCTCCGGGAACCTTCCACCACGGCCTCGGGCACAGTGAGTATCCCGCTGGTCACGTGTGTGTCCCTCGTGCCTGTGCTGTCACACACAACATCAGTGCTCTGCTGGGCTGCCCCACTGCACACCAGCCCATCTCTCTGGCTGTTGCTTCACGCTGTGGTCCCTGCTTTTGTATCTCTGGCAGTTGCATTTGGAGAACCTCGGGCACGTCCCTCGAGCTCGCCCAGAAGTGCCAATAGCTGGAACCCGAGCTCTGAGCTAACTGCTGCGGCTCCTCTGCTCGTTTCTGTCTTGGATGTGTATTTGTTCCTTTTTTTTCCCTCTCCTCTCTTTGTTTTTCTCTCTAGGTCTTCTGGCTGGTTTGCACTCCAGCCCCCACCATGCAGCGCCACTCCCACACTCTGCCCTGTCCACTCATTTACCACAGAGTTTGCCAGGTAACTTGTCAGACGCTCGTGTTTGTCTTCTGCCTCGTGAGTCTCCCTCTATCTCAGCAGATCCTTCCTTCAGGGCTGGAACCCAAGGGGTTCTCCGTGTTTTCCAGCTGTGTGGTTGTCACTAAAGCCTCTCTGAGGTGCAGAGTGAGGGGCTGGGAGCAACCTGGTCTGGTGGAAGGTGTCCCTGCCCGTGGCAGGGGGTGGAACAGGCTTTAAGGTCCCTTCCAACCCAAACCATTCTGTGATTAGGGAGGAATTCTTGGCTGTGAGGGTGGGGAGGCCCTGGCACAGGGTGCCCAGAGAAGCTGTGGCTGCCCCTGAATCCCTGGCAGTGCCCAAGGCCAGGTTGGACATTGGGGCTTGGAGCAGCCTGGGACAGTGGAAGGTGTCCCTGCCCGTGGCAGGGGGTGGAATGGGATGAGCTTTAAGGTCCTTTCCAATCAAACCACTCTGGGATTCTGTGATTTCTGGAACGGTGAATCCTCAGTGCTCACAGCGAGCGTTGGTTCCTGGAGATACTCGGAATTACCCTGCCAGGATGAAAGCTGTGCCTGCTTGTGCACAGCCTGCCAGGACGGCCCTGCAGTGAATATTCCAGCTCGGTGGAGTTTTGTTCCTGGTGACCTACATAAAATGTGTCAGACCAGACTGTCTTGTGTCTGTGCACTGAGTTAATTGCCAGCATCTTCTTCACGACAGGTTTGTAGTGTAAATGCAGATTGCTCCACTGGCTGCTCACAACGTGAGGCTTTGGCAGTGAAGCCTGTTCCTGCCCCAGTTTGATGCCTGCAGAAGTGATGCATAAAACAGGAGTTTTATGAGAGATTTGGCTTACCTGCTTCAGGGAGCTGCTTGCTCCCCTGGTAACTCCCATTTCTGCTTTCTCAGGCACGTTCTTTAGCACTTTGGTGCAGTTCAGTGCCACTGCTCCTGTTGGGATGGTCTTCCTGGGCACTAGGAACCTGATTTAGGAGTGCTAGCCCGATCCCGTGGCTGTGTGCATGGGTAACCATGCAGCCTCCTGGAGGAATCATGGAATAAAATGCCCTTGACTGCTGAGCACGGTGCTCGTTTGCTGAAGAAAGAGGAGCGCGTTGTGCACTCTGAAAATGCAGAGAATGGGTTGGGTTTGGTTCCTTTGCTGAAGTGTGAGGTGGGCTGTGCCACCCTGGTGTGGTGGAGCTGAAGGAGGTTCTAGCAGTGATCCCTGGTGGGACAGAGCCTTCCTTCCTGTTTGTCAATCACGCTTCCCGGAGAAGGAGATCGGGGATTGCGCTTGGAACGTGGCTCGTGGAACGGATCCCACGGCACTGAGGAGCAGCTCTGGGCCCCTTTAGCTGAGGGAATTCAGCGTGGTTGCCTCCCTGTTGTTCACGGGGTTTATAACAGAAGAACTTTTTGGTGGACTCTTCAGCAGGATGTAGTGCCAGAAGACAAAAGATCTCTGGGAATAAGTGAAGGAAAACTGACCGTGGCTGCAGCTTCAGCAAGGACCTGCTTTCTCACTCGATGTCTTCTCTTAAAGGCTGGAGATGGAGCCGAGTGCTGCCATCTCTTGGAACAGCCCCAGTTTTGGTGTTTTGTAGAAGAACACAGTAGATATTTTAAGTGACCCCCATAACCTCAAAGTGAATTCCTGTGGTTTGTGGCACAAGCCCTGCTTGCCCACAGCTGCATTGCTGTGTCCGAGCGCCGCGAGGTGCGTGGGAGGCTGCTGCAAATGCAAGGGGATGTCGATGCCTTAAATCCAAGTGCTTTTATATCCACCTTCATCCAAAAGCCTCTGAGCAAAGAGCATCATCCGGTGCTTGCCTGTGTGTGGTCGGTGCTGCCATTGCTGGGGCCGGGAATGTGGTGCTGGTTCTGTGGAAATGGGATGTGCTGGGCTGAGCTCTTGCATGCAACGAGCTGTTCTTGGCCTGGAGGAGAAGCTCCTGCATGCAACGAGCTGTTCTTGGCCTGGAAGAGAAGCTCCTGCATGCAACGAGCTGTTCTTGGCCTGGAGGAGAAGCTCTTGCATGCAACGAGCTGTTCTTGGCCTGGAGGAGAAGCTCTTGCATGCAACGAGCTGTTCCTGGCCTGGAGGAGAAGCTGCTGCTGCTGCACTGCTTGGTGCCACTGCTGCTTAGCTGCACGTCTCAGGGCTCCCATTTGTTCATCACGGTCTGAAGTAGTTTTAATCGCTCCTGGAAAAGTTTTGCTTCCTTAAACTTCCTTCTTCTCTCTTCAGTGCATTTTCTCTTTTCCTCCACATCCATTCCTTTCTGTTCCATCAGTGGTGAGATCCCTATGGTTCCTGTTGCTATCAGTGGGCACCTAAAGCCTTTGTTTAAAAAGCACCTAATTAAATAATTTTAAAAATCATGAATAAAGCACCTAAAGCCCTACCTGAAAGGAGTTTGTAGGTGAGGGGTTGGCCTCTTCTCCCACACAACCAGTGACAGGAGGAGAGGAAACAGCCTCAAGCTGTGCCAGGGTAGAGTCAGGTTGGACATCAGCAGGAATTTCTCCATGGAAAGGGTGCTCAGGCCTTGGCAGGGGCTGCCCAGGGAGGTTTGGAGTCCCCATCCTGGAGGTGTCCAAGGAAGGCCTGGACGTGGCACTCAGTGCTCTGGGCTGGGGACAAGGTGGGGATGGGTCACAGGTTGGACCTCCATGGTCTTGGAGGTCTTTTCCAACCTCGGTGATTCTGTGATTACAGCAGCAAAAATGTGCAACAGGTTCCTTCCAACCACCTGTGGGTGCAAGGCAGCCATACCACGTGTTTCGGGTTTCCTGGAGGGGGAGATAGATGTGGCAGGGTGGATCTAGAGAAGGGCCCAGGCTAAGGAGTCCCCTGGCAGTTGGAATTGTGCCGTGGGGCTTCTGCTGGCAGCCCACAGGGGACCCTCCGTGCTTCCCTTGTCCCTCCCTCAGAGGCCGGGCTGCTCCCAGCAGGGAGTTTTCTCCAAGCACATCCTCTTCTTCCCAATTCCTCGGTGCTAGCAAGGAAAAGTAGGTCTTTCCCTCTGTGCAGAGAGGCCTGGCTGGCTGTCCCAGCTGCCCACGGTCCATGGGCTGGTGCTGAGCCCCCTTCCCAGCTGGTTTTATTTTCTTTCAGATGCTTCTCAGCTTCACGGCAAAGGGTCCAACGCGCAGCAGCGCAAGTTGTGACGCCTGCGAGGAGGGGAGCTCCAGCACCCATAGGATAAAACCCAGAGGAACAGCTCATGGACTTTGGATATCAGCTGTGTCTTTTCATTTCTTTCCTTTTTTTTTCCTATTTCTTTCTTTTTTTTTACGACAACTGGAGAGACTGAACTGCAACGAGGAACTCGTTGGGGCGTCCGCTGGGAGGCTTTCGGAGCTGAGCCCCGCACACGGGGCCACCTCGAGCCATGCCCTGATGAGAGGAGCCTTTTGTAGCACTGTTTTATTGCTGCTGCCCTTCCTGCATTCCCTGGCACTGGCAGGAGCTGGAACTCACCCGGGTGGTCCTGCCGTGGATTCCCACCCACCCGTGTCTGTAGCTGCCAAGTACCTCCAAGTCCAGTCACCTCCTTGGTCTCCCCGTGGAGGGTATGAAAGGTGCTTCTTTCTCCTGCTTTGGATTTACTTGGATCATTCTAGCACTGCCAGTGCTTTCTCGAAGACATTTGAGTAACTTTCCACTTGTACTATAAAACTGTGCTACACTTAATTGGAGGAGTTAACATTTCCTGTGTGGTGAGTGTGAGGAACCACCTGCTGTTCCCCTCTGGAGGAGAAGGAAGACTCTTTAGAGAGACATTTTTAGATGCAGTCATCGACTTTTAGAATTCTACTTCTTTTGAGTTTTTGGAGATTTATTTTTTTTTCCCCTCCAAAGGGATGCTTTTTTTCCTGCTCAGTTTTATCCTCATTGCCATCGAATGCATTGGATTGGACGGGACACTTCTCAGCATGTCACATGGATCGGAAGACATAATTCCAGTGCCTTTTATGGTGGAGCAAGAATGGACTAGTGACACACATTTCAGCCCTATTTTGTGTGCTCCTCAACCCTTTTTTAATCATTCTGTATTTAAAATGTATTCTGGTTTATTTAATAGAGCTTTTTATGGTTGCACATCAAAAAAAAAAAAGAAAAAAAAAGAAAAGAAAAAGAGAGGAAAAAAAAAAAAAAGCTGCACTGTCTGGACTTCAGTGGTGACCTGGTGACTGAGCACAGTCCCAAATCCAGCAGGAGCACCAGTTCTCATCCCAGTACGTGCAGGCGGGTTCCAGGCCCTCCCCTAAAGCCATTCTTTCCTAGGGTTGTGAGTTAGGATCACTTTGGTGGGCAGAGGGAATGAGCGAGATGAACCGAGGTCACTACCTGTCAAATGAATTCCAGAGAACAACGCTGCTCTCCTCAGTGCTACCTGCACCAGGACCGTGTGCTCGGCACAGCTGCAGGAACAGGGACCATCTACTACTGGGGCGTGTCTTTTCTTGTTCATTTTTGTAACTTTTAGACCTAAATGCTCCCCCTGAGCACCCCCTCTCAGGCTAAGGGCAGGCTGAGGTTCCGCCTGAGCTTTCTGAGGTTTGGTTTCCTGCTCTGCCCAGTCTGTCTTCTCTCAGGCCCCCACAGCCACGTCCCAGGTGTGCAGTGGTAGCGCTGATCCACGTAGAATTTACTGGTATCCCAAGGAAAAGCTTGTGGCTTCCTCCTTGAGCTTTGGGGAAGGACCCTGACCCCGGGATACCGGCAAATGTCTGCTTTAGTTTCCCCTGGTTTTCGTGAAGATCCGAAAAAGACTGTTTTCAATTTGAGCTGATACGTAACTGCCCGAGATCAGTGAGTTGATTGTATTTCCGATTAATGGGTGCAGCTCAGATTTCAGGTCTGTTTACAGAAAATACCTAGGTTGTAGCAAAAGAGCCAAAGACAGAACTCGCGTGGGTACAAGGAAGCACGGCGTTTCTCGGTGGACTCTGAGCAGCGGCTGTCACGCGGCTCCTTCTGAAGGCCTCATCCCGAGGGGTGCTCGGCCCCTCCGCCTTCCCCTGGGAGCTGAAAGCTCGGGGCACCTGGCAGGATTGGGGCTCTCAGCAGCGAGTGACTCAAGGTACTGGTTCTCCTCCCTCCCTTTGCTTTCACTTGAACGCTTCTGCTGGGGAGCCCCCGCGCGCGCGGCCGGAGCAGAATGCCCTCCCTTCTAGGAATTTAGCGAAGCCTCTTGCCTCAGGGAAACGTTTATGTGGTGGGAATTCTGTGGGATATTTTTTCTTTACATGCGCTAATGAGTGAGTGAGTGGTGTGGAGCAGAGTGGCAGCAAGGCAGGCCCACGCAGAGCAGCTGACGGGGAGCCAGGCTGGCACCTCTGCCTTGGTGAGGCAACTCGCGGCGCTTCCAGGATGGAGTGGGGAGGGAAGGCTCCCATGGCACGCACTTGGGGATGGCAGTTCCTTTTGGGTGTAAGAGCTGCAGTTTACTATTCTATTTTTTTTTTTAATGTGTGTTGGGACTGTCTTGCTGACGATGGTGGGGGTGGTATGAAAACTGTTAATCTTGTACAGAACAACTGAATAAATTGTTTCAAACTTTCCAAAATGCCTTTTTTTTTCCCCCCCTCCATCTCCTCACCTCTAGTTCCCTGACTTTTGTTTCCAAGAATTTCTGTTGCAGCTTGGATGCTCATCTGTGATTTGAGTGAGGAATGAATTACTGACTGTTTTAAAGTCTCCTCTGTGGTGAGTGAATGGCAGCTCTGTCACAGCCGCTGTAGGGGTGGGAATGTTTCTTCTCATCATTCCCTGTGCTCCTGCTGGTGCTTGAAGTTGGCCTCTGCTGGAGAGGACGTGTGGGGCTCAGACCCCGGAGCAGCAGCACGATCCTCCCTGATCCCTTCATTCTCAAAGGTAAAACAGTGGTGTTAATCCCCAGAGCCAGCAGGGATAAGCAGGGGATGCTTGTGACTGCTTTTGTGGCCATCAGAGCTCTCTGGGGTTTGGGTATTCGCTGAAATTAGGGAAGAAGGAAGCGAAAGGGCTCCGGTACCACCCCAGTGTAATCCACTGTTCTCCTGCACCTGCAGCCCCGCTCTTGAGTGCACTTCACTCCCATCTAATGCTGCTAATTGGTCCCAGCTCCAATGCTGCTCCAGCAATTTCCCCCTTGGAAAAGAGCCAACAGCTAAAATGAATAATCTTAGTGTTTGAATTCCGACTCCAAAACGGCAACTTCTCGTGCAGCCAAAGATCAAGGGGCTGCCGTAATTAATAAACACCAACCACCTTCTGATTGGAACCACTGCATTTTTATTTTGTACTATAAATAGAATTCCCCTCTATTCCCCATTCCCTTACACAAGTAAATGAAACACGTAGCTGCATGTAACTCCATCCAGGAAAACACCAGCACAAACAGCTTTTAGCCACGAGGGAAGGAGCTGTCTGTGGGAGGCCCTCTGCCTTGGGTTCCCTTGCATGCTGTGCACAACCCCTTGTGTCTGGTGGTTCTGCCATCCCTTCGTGTCCTTTTCCTTGGCCTCTGTGGTGTGTGAATGCTCCTCCCGGATCACTGGCTGGTGCCATCCAAGTACACCTTCACTCTTCCCCAGCAGCACAGGCACAGAGGTGAACAAAAAAAGGCGGTGGTGGGTCTCGACGTGGCGATTCCGGACCGAAACCTTGGTTTCCACAGAGCTGGTTTTCTCAGAGGACGAGCCCATCATTGAGTCAGTTGTCCACGGTGGGACTGTCTGGCTTATCAACACGCAGCTGACGTAACCAGCTCCTGCTGGTCACCTCGGAGTCACCCGGACCTCGGGTCTCTCTCCTGACACGGCTTCGTACACGACTACGTGAGTAGAAGTTGAGGAAAGCGCAGGTTCTACCGAGTCGTTGGACTCGAGGCACTTCGCTGTCCTAAGGCTTTCTGCTGTTTTCTGGTTAGGCAAGGAGGAAGAGGGGGAGAAGGTTTGGCAGATGTTTTCCACTACTGGTGGTGTTTCTTGCAGTGTGTGACGGCGAGCGGCGTGGCTGCGTAGCATGGCCGGGGCAGAGGCTGTAGCAGGCTGGAAGACGCGAAGGAGGGTGAGGCTTTGCAGTGATCTGGGTGTCTACGAGGTGCTGCAGCTCTGACTGGCTGCTCTTGAAGGTGAAGTTTCTAAAGTGGAGCGAGCGTCGTGTAGTTGCTTCCGGACACCAAGACCGCCAGCTCCTGGATTGACATCTCCTTGTTGAGGTAACTGTCGTACTGGGCCATGGTGAGCCTGCCGCTCTTCAGGGCGTCCTCGATGGAGAACTCCCTGCCAGACTTCCTGTCGAGGATCACGGACGACTCCCCGTTGGGACCCTTGATGGAGATCTCCTCCCAGTCGCATTCCTGGCTCTTCAGTTTGACAAACAGGCTCCACTCGATGAGGCCGAACACGTGAGCTTCCTCTGGAGACATCTCCTTTCCCGTGTCGGGGTCAATGACCACGATGGAGCGCCTCAGGTGGTTCTCCCTCTGCTCCCTCTTGATAGCCACCGTCTTCAGGCGATTCTGGAGCTGCTCGATCTCTGCATCTTTTTCTCTGGATAACTGCTTCAGATCCTCCAACTCTCTTTCCAGAGCTTGGAACCTGGAGTCCAGGTTTATTCCACTGTCCACGTGGGTCATGTTTCTCAAATCCTGAGCTTCTGTTGCGGTGAGTTCGATCTCTGACTGCAGTCTCCTTGTCTCCATCAGCAGGTTCTGTTTCTCGAGGTGTAGCTTGTGGTTCTCCTCCCTTAACAAGTCGAGCTCCTTCGATGACTTGGAGTTGTTGAATTCCACCTCGGACAGCCTGGTTTCCAGGCGGTTGATATCCGCATCCAGCTCCCTCTTGCGCCTACTTTCTTCCTCCAGGTTGCTCTTCAGCTTCTGAATCTCGTACTCCGTGTCTCCTTTGTCCACTTGGACGCTCTCTGAAAAGACCACTTTCTCCTTGACCTCCATCTTCTCCAAAGAAAGGAGCTTCTTTCTCAGGGCTTCTAGTTCGGTTTGCAGGACTTGTCTGCGGTGCTTCTCTTCTTCTAGCTCCAGCTTGAGGAGGGAGTGCTCCTTCTCCTGCTGGGGATCTTGCTGAAGGATCACTTTCTGTTTCACGGTCACTCGTTCTGTCGTTTCTCTTTCCTGTTCTTCCAGCTCGTTCAGGCGGATCCTGAGCCTCTGCACCTCCAGCTCGGCCTCCCTGCGGGCCTGCCTCTCCTTCTCCAGCTCCTCGAGCTGCCGCTCCAGCTCGGAGCGTCTCCTCTGCAGCTTGCGCAGCTCCTCGCGGAGGCCGTCGATCTGCTTCAGCTCGCTCTCGATGCTCTGGGAGAAGGAGTTCACCTCCGCTTTCAAGGCGGGATCCTGCTCATACTTCACTACTTCCTGCTGGACCACTTTCTCCTTCACCTGGGAAAGCTCTTCCTCCTTCTGTCTCACTTTTTCTTCTTGGAGAAGCCGCTCCCTCTCCAGGTCGATGTGCTTCATCTGTTCGTCTGCCAGCTGCACCCGCAGCGACTCTACCTCCTCTCTAGTCTTGGGGTCTTCCCGAAACTGGAGGATTTCTTGAACAACTTCCTTCATTTGCACTTGAGGTTTGGTGTCTTTCAAAGCCTGGATCTCTTGTTTCAGCTGGTAGATCTCCAGGTCAGCTCTTTCGATGGCTCCGGTCCTCTCTATGATTTCCTCCCGGAGTCGCTGCAGCTCCTTTTCGGTTTCCGGATCGTTCTTGTACTTAATGACCTCCTTAATGACTTCTTTGACTTCTACCAGGGGCCCTCTGTTCTTCAGAGCAGCCAGCTCGTTCTGGCAGCTCTTCAGCTGTTCGTCCCCACCGCGGTACCTCCTCTCCTGCTCTACCAGCTCCAAGCGAAGGTTGGCGACTTCGTTCTCAGCCTTGGGGTCTGGGCGCACGATCTCACGCACTTTCTCCTGAACGACCACCTTGGAGTTCTCCTCCTCCAGCAGCTGGATCTTCCTGAGCAGCTCGGCCTTCTCCCGCTCGTTGGAGCGGCCCTTGGACTTCTCGTCCTCGTACTGGCGCCGCAGCTCGTTCACCTCCCTCTCAATGACCAGGTCTTTCTCCACCTTCAGCACCTCCTTGACGGTGATTTTGCCCTCGGCGATGGCCCGTTCCTTCTCCAGACGCTTGAGCTTGTCCTGGAGGAAGCTGAGCTCTTCCTCGTGCTTCTGCCGGAGGGCGCTCTCCCTGTCCTTGGTCTCCTGCAACATCCGGAATTCCATCTCCAGCTGGGGGTCGTTCTGCAGCTTCAGCACCTCCTTCTCCGTGACCTTCTCCTGCTCTTTGTTCTTCTCGCTGGACAGCACGGCAATTTGTTGGCGTAAGAGGATGACTTCACTCTCCCTGGTCCCTTCCTGCCTCCTGAGCTCTTCCAGTTCCTCCTTGAGCTTCAGGATTTCATCAGCTTGAGCCTTATCCTGTTCAATCCTCAGCACCTCTTTCACTATGTACTCCTGCCCTCCTTCCCTCTTCTCGTGCTCCAGGACGCGCAGCCGGATTTTGAGAGCCTCCAGCTCATCCTGGAGCACCTGGTTCTTGCGCTGCTCCTCTGCCAGGTTTTGCTGCAGTCTGTGGAAGCTCTCCTCCAGCTGGGGGTCGGGCACCTTCTTCACCAGTTCTTTCTTCACCACAGTTTCTTGGGGCTTCTGGTTTTGCAGGTGGACAATGTTGTTCTGAATGGCTTTGATCTCCGCTTCGAGCTGCTGCCGACGCTGAGTCTCATCCTCGAGCTCTTTCTTCAACTTCCAGACTTCTTCCACAGGCCTTACAGACTTCTTGGTCTGGGCAAAGTCTTGCGTCACCTGAATCTCTGGCTGCTGTTGTTGGAAAAAGGATCCAAAAAAATTAAGTCCAAAAAATCCAATTAATCACACATTTGGTGCTTATCGTCATAGAATCACAGAATGGCTGGGGTTGGAAAAGACCTCTGAGCTCATCGAGTCCAACCTGTGACTGATCCCCACCTTGTCACCCAGCCCAGAGCACTGAGTGCCACGTCCAGTCCCTCCTTGGACACCTCCAGGGATGGTGGAACACATCCACCACCTCCCTGGGCAGCCCTTTCCAAGGCCTGGCCACCCTTTCAGTGAAGAAATTCCTGCTGATGCCCAACCTGAACCTCCCCTGGCCCAGCCTGAGGCCGTTCCCTCTCATCCTGTCCCCGTTCCCTGGGAGCAGAGCCCGACCCCCCCCGGCTGCCCCCTCCTGTCAGGGAGTTGTGCAGAGCCACAAGGTCCCCCCTGAGCCTCCTTTTCTCCAGGCTGAGCCCCTTTCCCAGCTCCCTCAGCCGCTCCTGGGGCTCCAGCCCCTTCCCCAGCTCCGTTCCCTGCCCTGGACACGCTCCAGCCCCTCAGTGTCTGTCTTGTCATGAGGGGCCCAGAACTGGACACAGCCCTCAGGGTGCCTCAGCAGTGCCAGCCCAGAGGGACAATCCCTGTCCTGCTCCTGCCACGCTGTTCCTGACCCAGGCCAGGATCTCGGTGCCTCCAACAAAACAACGGGAGGGAGCTGAGCTATGGGAAACTGAGCAGGGAGTATCTGCAAACAACTTCTCCATGGGTTCCCAGCCTGAGAAATCCTTTCTGCAACGCCTGCTGCTGGCAGAACAAAGCTTTGAGCCACGAGGGGACACCAGGGCTGCCACAGAATGGCCAAAAGAGCCTTAAAAATGACAGGAGCTCCCTTGGATGACTGGGAAATGGGACTAGGGGTTGGTCTGTCCCATTCAAGTGTTGCTGATTAATGATTTAGGGGCACAAAACACCAGCTGGGCTTGTTCCCAGTTCAGCTGGTGTCGGCACAGCCCCACCTGGGTGTCACTCCCGCGTTTCCTTGGGTCCAACACGTGTGTCCCTCCATCCCCACCTTGCTCCTGTGACCGCTCACCTGCCGCAGGAGGCTCTGGGCGAACTCCAGGTTCTGCAGCCTCTGCTTGTTCACGGCGTTCACTTCCGTGTACTTGGCTGCCAGAACGGCTTCCTGCGGAACAAAAACACGTTGGGAAGAGCTCGAGAAGGCCAGAAACAGCAGGCCCTGAAGAGGCAGCTCTGGGTGCTCCTCTGAAACCCCACAGCAGTGAACTGCTGAGTTTCGGGGCAGGGAGAGGGATCCTCACGCACGTTCACACTCATGGTCACGCTGGGATTTTCCTACTCAAGATAAGCAAAAAGAACCAGGAGAGGAAGCTGAGGAAGAAGCAGGTGGACACTTCTGCCTGCCTCCATAGGCAGGATGAGTTTGAGGCAGGGAGCAAACAGGTCCTGCATAAGTAAGCAGCCTGTGGCCTCCTCTCGCTGTAAGTAATTCTATCTCTGGTGGTGACATCTCTCTGAAAGTCTAGTGGGGGAAAAAACCTCCAGGGTTTTGGCTTTTCTCCTCCTTTTTGCCTTCCAAAAGTGTCAAATCCAGCATTTTCCCTCCCTTATTCTGGCCAGCCCAGTCCAAAAAAATGATGAGAAATCCCTTCCCAAAAATTCTCTGCCCTTCCCTGCGGTCCCCTGTGGGACCAAGATCCCCACAGTAAATGCAGGTGTTTGCAAACCCCCAGTGCTCCCGTGAGCTGCCCCCTGCTTCAGCTCTGCTCTGGCTGCCCCTTGCTCACCTCCTCTTTCACTTTGGCAGCTGGGGACTGCAGCCTGGGCTTCTTGCTGGTGTAGCCATTCCGGCCGTTCTCCAGGTCCAGGATGGACCGCAGCTTCTCAGCTTCCAGCTCGTAGTCCTGAGGGAGGGCATTCCCAGGAGAAACGTAAAATTACTGGGTCCCCTTCCTGCACAGGCTCCTCCCAAGCTGCCCTGGCTTTAAAAACTTCACCTGTTTCTTGGGAAGGCCACAAAACCCCACCCTCTGCTCTGGGGCCAGGCTGGGAGAGCTGGGGGTGTTCACCTGGACAGGAGAAGGCTCCAGGGACACCTCAGAGCCCCTTCCAGAGCCTAAAGGGGCTCCAGGAGAGCTGGAGAGGGACTTGGCACAAGGGATGGAGGGACAGGACACAGGGAATGGCTTCCCACTGCCAGAGGGCAGGGCTGGATGGGATATTGGGAAGGAATTGTTCCCTGGGAGGGTGGGGAGGCCCTGGCACAGGGTGCCCAGAGCAGCTGTGGCTGCCCCTGGATCCCTGGCAGTGTCCAAGGCCAGGCTGGACGGGGCTGGGAGCAGCCTGGGACAGTGGAAGGTGTCCCTACCCATGGCAGGGGGTGGGATGGGATGGACTTTAGGATCCCTTCTAACCCAAATACTCCATTTCTCTGTTCTGTCACAGGCAGAATTTCAGTCCTTACCTTCACTGCCTGCTGGTACTGCTGAGCTGTGGCAGAGACCTTCTGCACCTCCTGCTCCTTGCTTGCAATGTCACTGAGCAGCGCCTGGGTGCACAGAGACACAGGTCAGAGGGAGCACAGCACCCAAATGCATCCTTCAGCCCTCCTGGGGGTTACCACTAAAACCACAACCCTGAGAATTCCAACCTCCTCGAGCAGCCCTGCTCTGTGCAAACAAGGCACAGGAGGGCAGCAGGACCTCAGAGCACGAGAGTAAATCCGAGAAATATTTAAATTTTTCTATCTGATGTTCAGGAGCCATCTAAGTTCTGTTTCTTTTAGTGCTGTTCCCTCTCCTCTCCCTGGGGAGCCCGGGCTGCTCCGGGAATTACCGCTTGGCTCTTCAGCTTCATCTCCACTTGCTGGATGTTGTCGGTCTCCTGGGGCTCGTAGTTGGGGATGTTGCACAGGAACTGGTTCACCTTGTCGTAGTTGCTGCGGTAGTTGGAGTAGGCGCTTTTGGCTTTCTGCAGGGTCTGCGTTCTGTGGGGGAAACCAGCTCAGCTTCAGTCCTGCTGATGCCAGGATGGTTTTTTGCCTTTTTTTATACCCCTTTTATACCCCTTTATACAGCTTTTCTATCTCCTCAGTGCTTTCAGCCCCCACACCTGTAACTCCCTCAGTCTCACACCCCGTGTCCCGCTCAGCCAGGAGCCCAAACACCCTGGGAGCCGCGGCTGAGGGTCAGACAGCCCCAGACACCAAGGGCCTCTCTGGAACACACCCTGGGAACTGAGACAGACCCAGCCAGGGGGGAGATTCCTCAGCATGGGGGATCCATTCGAGTCTCTCCCTGGGCAATCTTTGATAGATGTGCTCATTTGCAAGGCCTGGGAGTTGTACACACGATTTATGGGGTGGGGGCGTTCCGGGGGGCACTTTGGGGCACTCCACTGGGACAGTGTGGGGCACCAAGGATCCTAAATAAACACCGAGGTAAAAACTCCTTTCCCTTTAACCATGTCTGGCTCTCCATTTAAAGATCAGGAAAAGGCAGCACTGTCACATCTCCTGTGCCTGCTGCAGACACCTCTTAACCCATCCCACTTCCTTTGCTCCCTAAAGACATGGATTTGAGCCAGAGTTGTTCTCTTGGTGCTGCTATTGCAAGAGAACTTAATCCTAAAGCTCTCCTAGCTCTACCCAGCCAGCAACCTCTCCCTCTTCCTCCTCAGACCTCCCTGGAAGCCCTTCTGCAACTCCTCCTTGCCAGGATGGCGTTGTGCCTCCTCCACTTCCAGCGTGGTCCCAACTCCCCAGGGAACATCCCGTCTCTCCAGGCCGATCCCGCCCCGCAGCCTCACCTGTGGTCGATCTGCTTGCTGAGGTTGTTGAAGCGCTGGTTGAGCTTGTAGAGCTCTGCCTCCTGGCGCTCGATGTCGGGGCAGTGCTCCTGGAACTTGCTGGCCAGGGTGTTGGAGCACGTCTTGGTCCTCTGCAGGTTCTGCTCGGCTTCGCTCAGCAGGAACTTCTTGGACTGGAGCTCGGTGCCCATGGCCTGTGGGAACACAAGCAGGAGATGGGGATGCTCTGGGGTTTCACCCAAGGCAGGCTCTTGGTGCTGCTGTCACCCACATCGACCCCAGCAACTGCACTGGAGCTGCAGGGCTGAGCTGCAGCAGTGCCAGCAGCTGTGGAACAAACCACGTTCAAGGCTTGCATGGTAAGGAGAACCACCTGGTGAACCCGGCAGGGAGAAAAGCCACCTCCTACTCCCACCTCGACCTGCTGACCTTTAAAAATAACTGTATGAGGTGCAAAATAGCTCCTCATGCAAGGCTTAGATCCTGTGCTTGACAGTGCAGCAACTCTGGAAGGAGCACGGAAAGCTCTGCCATGTTAGTCTGAACCTGGGATTTCATGGAAAAGCTGAGGGAGCACAGAAAATTCTGGCCTAGCCAGTTCTTGGTCTTTCTGTAGCAGAAGAATTGCCAGTTTGGGGAGTTTTTCCTGGCAATAACTGTTCTCAGAGCCCTGCCAGGTCCATCTTTCCAGTACCAGGCCACTGTGTTGCTTTTCCCAGACCATTTTATCCTTCACTTTTCTAAGAATCACAGAAGGTTTTCATTTGGAAAAAGCTTAAAGCTCATCCCACCCCACCCCCTGCCACGGGCAGGGACACCTTCCACTGTCCCAGGCTGCTCCAAGCCCCGGCCAACCTGGCCTTGGACACTGCCAGGGATCCAGGGGCAGCCACAGCTTCTCTGGGCACCCTGTGTCAGGGCCTTCCCACCCTCCCAGGGAACAATTCCTTCCCAATATCTAATTTAAATCTTTTCTCTTTTAGTTTAAAACCATTCCTCTTGTCGTGTCAGTATCTGCCTGTGCAAAAAGTCTCTCTCCCTCTTTTTTATAAGCCTCCTTTAGGCCCTGGAAGGGGCTCTG
Source organism: Mohoua ochrocephala (assembly GCA_013398855.1). Lineage (NCBI taxonomy): Eukaryota > Metazoa > Chordata > Aves > Passeriformes > Acanthizidae > Mohoua > Mohoua ochrocephala. The sequence goes on along the minus strand of VZTA01023390.1, from coordinate 134,016 downwards.
AGGTGTCCCTGGAGCCTTCTCTCCTCCAGCTGAACACCCCCAGCTCTCCCAGCCTGGCTCCAGAGCAGAGGGGCTCCAGCCCTTGGAGCATCTTCTCTGGACCTGCTCCAACAGCTCCATGTCTTTCTTGTGCTGAGGACTCCAGAGCTGGACACAGCACTTCTGTGAGAGGGTCTCACAGGGGCAGAGTAGAAAGGGAATCAGTGTGCACTAGTCCTTTTGTGGGATTCGATTGGACTGGATTGGATTGGATTGGACTGGATTGGATTGGATTGGGTTGGATTGGACTGGACTGGATTGGATTGGAATTGGGGATGGGAGGTGTTTGTGTTTGAAGTTTGTGGGGATCAAGGCGAGCTCTCACCCCCAGCTGGGGGAGGCCCCCCTGTCACCCACAGACCCAAGCCCGTGAGTTGAGCAGGAGTCCCCACAGCTTTTGGAAAGCAGTTTTGCACGTGCAGCACGCGGACAGGGCAGGAAACTCACCAGCAGCTCTTCCTTCTTCCTGTCCACCACCCTCAGGTCCTCCGGTACCGTGTCGTCCATGACCAGCTTGTTCTCATAGGTCGACAGCAGGTCTCGGCCCTGCTGGAGGCTCCTCTCCAGGTTTGTGGCCACCTCAACCCTGCAGGGACACGAGAGGAAGGTGTTTGAGCACACCTGCACCCTCCTCCTGCAGGATCCTGCGTTAGGCCGGGCCCAAGCTGGGATTTAAGCCACCACTCACTTCTCCTGGGCAGCGCTGAGCAGCTGCACCACGCGCTCGTACTTCTTGTTGGTGTTGTCCACCTTGTTCCTCACCAGCGTCGCGCTGCCCGTGTTGGGCACGGACTCGATGAAGGCCTCGCACTCCTGGATCTTCCTCGTTTTCTCGGGCTCGATCCGACGGACCTCGTTGGTGATGTTCTGCAGGGGGAACAAAGCCTTTAGACCTGGTGGCTACAGAGGAGCCACACGTGGCCGCCCAGGGTGAGGAAGGTGGCCAGGGCTGAGGATTTGTGCTCGGTGGAAGGTGCCTGTCAGCCCTGCAGGGCACAGGAGAATATTTTTGGCTGACTTTCTTTTAACCTGTCTCTCCTTAGCGAGGAAACTCCAGCTGGGGAGTGGTTCCCAGCAGCTGTGGCCGTGTCAGGGACGTGCTGGACTCATCTGGGCCATTGGGCTCTGACGGGTGAATCCTTGCCTGGACATCAAAGCGCCGCAGGCACTTGGGGCAATTTGCTTTCACTTGTGGTGGCACCTGGATTTTGACACAGCCCTGGGCAAGTGCTGTAACCAGGGCCTGAACTTCCTCCTAAACCGAGGGAGGTTTGTGGCACAGAGCCTGGCTTAATTAGGGGTCTGAAGGACAGGAAAGGAGCTGGATGCTACTGGCACTGGAGCCTGGAGGAACAGGTCCACGAGGAGAAGCTGCCTCGGACCACAAGGGTTTTCCTGTTCCTCTCTGAGCTGGTGAGAGCAGTGGCAAAGTGAAAGTCCCTGCTGTGCTCGGATTATGGGCAGGGCCAAAACCTCAGGGCTCCCCTCTCTCTCATCCTCACAGCCACCACCTGCAGCCAGCACCTTCTTCCCATTCAACTGAGCTGGCCCAGAAGCAGGGCAAAGGTTTTGGGCTTCTGAGGCTGCTCATGGGGCTGCTCCCTATCTCCACTGGAGGAAGCCGTGAGCATCACTCCATCCCCCATTTCCTGGGCTCAGGGAGCACTTTAAGCACCCCTGGTCATTGAGAAGCACGCTGGAGAGCCTTCGGGAGCACGGTCCCTGTAAGGCACCATCCCTCAGCTCCACGGCCCCTGCCTTGAGGTCCTTGGAGCGCTCGGTGCTGTCCTGCACTGCCCGGCTCTGCTCCAGCGGCGGCCGCAGGTTTGCTGTGATCGCTTTCTCCTGCTTGTCCAGGTCACTGTTGACTTTCTCCAGCCCTGCCAGGAGCTGGCGTCCCCGAACTGAGGCAGCATCTGGGAAACAAGAGGAGACCGGATTAAAGCCGGTTGGAAGCCGGGTGTGGGCTCAGTCCCGCCGGTGAGTGCCCAACCCTCCTCCCTCTGCGCTCCCTGAGCCCCCGAGCCCGCTGTGACCCCAGCCTGGCTGCTCTGCCCCTGCACCCACCCAGCGCTGCTGTCCCCAGGACCCTCAGGGGACGGGGACATCCCCGTAAGATGCTCCACCACCCAAGCTCGAGCCTTTCTGTGCCCCGGGCTGCCCTCCCGCCCCACACCTCCGATGCTGTCTGCCTTCAGCCCCTCGTAGCGCTGCTGGAGGACGTTCTTGCAGTTGTTGGTCTTCTCCCTCACGGTCACGTAGTGCTTGGCGATTCTGCAAAAGGGGACAGCAGGAGGTCAGTCAGACCCTCGGCCCCTCCATCACCCCGTCACCATCCCGGCGCCGCTCCAGGAAGGAGCTCCAGCTCTGGAGGGGTTGTGGGGGCTGCTCCCTCGAGGCAGCCGTGAAGCAGGTGGGGGGAAAGCGCCTTCACCCCATGTTGGGGTAGAGCAGTGTCTTCATTAGAACCGGGGAGACGCAGCCGGGGCGGTGCCTGCCTGCCGAGGGAGGGGTGGGCAGCTCCCCCTGCCATAACGGCCCCCCAGAGCAGGGGGGACCCGGGTGGCTCTGAGCCGGCCCCCTTTGCCAGGTGGGATCTTGTAGGCAAGCGGGAAGGGGCGGGAATCCCTTCTGGAGGAAGCCTGAGGCTTCCAGAGGGCAGAGCTTGGCTGTGGGAACCAGGGCAGGAGCCCTGGGGGGCCAGACGGGGGTGGCCGGGCCCGGGGCCGGGGAAGGGCAGTGGGATGCTCCTGCTCCTGCCCAAGGCTGGGGGCACGTACTGGTCCGCCAGGGCTATCGCTTCGGGGTCGGGCGGGGGGATCATGAAGCAGACCCCGGGGGCGCTGATCGTGTCTCCTGCGCTGTCGGCCACCTCCCAAACGTCTCCGCTGTTCCTCCGCAGGGTGTAGTGGGCTCCGCGGCTGATCTGGCCCTGGGGGACGGGAACCGGTCACAGCAGCACGGCAGGAACGGCGGGGAGGCAGCACGGGCACACCCCCAACCCCTTCTCCCGGCTCCTCCGAGAGTCTGCCCCTCGCCAGAAACTCATGTGCCCGCTCCTCCCCGCCCGCAGCCTCCGGGCACCGCGCCGTGCCTCTTGCGACAGCCACGGCCAGCGAATTCCCACTCGGGCAGAGATGAGGAGGCGTTTCCAGGGCTGTGCTCCGGCTTTCCTTTTCGGAGAAGCCCGCAGCTGAGTCAGCTGGAGCTGCTGGCTCCCGTCCCACCCCTGCCGCTCCCGTGGTGGCTGCCGGCTCTACGGCCCCATCCCTCTGGCCAGCGGCTCAGCCCCGCCAAGACGGGCACGGCGGTGACGGCGAGGAGGGGACGTGGCCCGGGGACGGCCGGTGGCGGGGCGGGGTCCCTTTGCTCGGGAACACGGGACATCAGCACAGGGAGCGTGGGAACGTGACAGAGCTGTGCTGTCGCAACGTCCCGAGGGTGTGTGAGCGGCGGGGAGGCCGCGTTTCCCCCAGACCCCTCCTGCTCCCCCGCTGCAAAACCTGCTCTTCCCACCGGGCCGGGGGCGACCTCTGCCCTGCTCCCACTGCAGGAGCCGCCGCGGCTTGGACAAACCCGCTCCCTTCCCGCAGTGCCACTTCCATTCCCGCAGTGCCACTTCCATTCCGTGCCCCCCGAGGAGACGGTGCCAGCAGCGGCTCTGCTCGCCCCTGGCACGGCGGTGGCCGTACCTGCTCGCCCTCGTACTCGCAGAGAGCCTCCACGGGGACGGGCTGCGGCGGCGGCTGCCGGCGGTACCGCAGGGGCAGGACCTGCTGGCTGCGCTCCTGCAGCGACTTCACCACGGCCTCGTACTTGTCCAGCGCCTTCTCCTGGTCCTGGCACGGGGCAACGACAAGAACCAGTAGGGAAACGGGGGAAGAACGAACTCCGGGGCTCTCGCGGCCAGGCAGGAGCTCATTCCCACGCGGTCGGGACGGAGACTGCGGCTTCTCCTGTGCTCGTGCTACTGAAGGCAGCTCCTGCAGCCCCGAGTCCCTGCTCCGAGCGCTCCTGCACTCTCCTGCCTCCTTTTGCAGCCAGGCTGAGGACTGGGACCGTGCCCAGGGGTTGCCGTGCCAGCGGGCAGTGACAGGGTTCCCTGGTCCATGGCCCACACCTGCGTGGACAGCCCCACTCCCAGCTCTGAGTCCAGCCCTCACAAGGCTCTCCAGCAGCTGCTCTATCTCTAGCCCTGAAGGTGGAGATCCCGAGATGCTGAGTGGGATGGAGCAGCAGGAGGAGAGGGGACAGCTCTTGGGAAGAGCCATCAGCTGTCCCGGGACAGCTGCATCAGCTGGACCTGCTGCAGCATGCTTGGGCTAGGGCTTGGGTTTAGGCTTAGGCTAGAGCTAGGGCTCCGGCTCGGGCTCAGCACAGCCCATTCCAAGTGGGCGATCTCCAGCCCAGCTCACTGCAGCACAGCGAGTTCCACAACCTCCTCTGGCAGCAGGTCTAATTATGCTCCCACCCTTAACGAGCGCTAACTCAATGAGAGAACAAATAAAAACCAGCCCAGTGAGCAATTACGTTGCTAGGGGAGAGGCAATCTCTAGCCAGGGGGGAAGGAAGAGCGGGGAGAAGGCCGGGCACGGGGAGGCGGCAGCACGGCCCTGCTGCTCCCCACGGAGAGAGCTGGGCCAGGTGCCCACACGGCCGGGGACGTCCCTGTGCCAGCGCCAGGGGGACAGCGGGTCCTGCTGCTGCCTCCCCTCCTGCCCTGCCTGCAGACACTCACATCCAGCTCCCGGAGGAGGGACTCCAGCTGGTATCTGTCCTTGAACTCCGGGCTGAATTTTTGGTCCAGGTCTGTATCCACCTTCTTCAAAAGCTCCTGAGCATCCTTGGTGTCCTTCTGAAACTGCAGAAAGGGAAAGTCTCTTGTGAGAGAGGGTCCTGCTGAGACGTGGAGCAGACCCTCCATGGTCTTCACAGAGCCACCGGGACCTACTCTGGGCATCTGGACACCCAGAATATGTGGAGAAAGGCAAGGGATCACCACTTCCCTTGCTGAGGATAGCACATGGAAGGAGACAACAACCAGGAGCCGCTTACTCCGTGCAGGGTTGTTGAGTCCCACCTTTCCCTGCCCTCAGTTCCGACTCACTGGGACAGCATCGGCGCGGTGTGTGGTGCCTCCGCTGGCAGCGCCAGGAGAAGGGAGAGCCAAGCCCTTCCACACACAAACCATCCCCTGGGGCAGCTCTTCTGGCACAGCCCCACGGAAGGCACTGCCCGGGCTGGGCACCGCAGCTCAGCTTTGGCAAGAGACTCACGGGGTGCTGAACACGCCCAGGCTGTGGGAGAGGAATCCAGCCCGACCTGCTCCCCTGCAGAGCCTCCCTGGCTGTCGGATGCCATTTATCCAGCAGACATCTGTCTGCCCTGCTCGGCTGGGACACTCAGCCCTTGTGCCGGGCTCCCCGGGGGGCAGCTCTGCTTGTGGCAGCTGCGATTTCCTACGTGGGCCTGTTCTGCTTCCCAGCGGAGCTGGAAGGTCTCCCCATGCTGTGTTTGGGGGTGAGGGATCTCTGCCCTCCTGGGGACAAGGGTGCTGACCCCAAAGGTGGCTCACAAAACTCGGTGTTGGAGCAGAAGCTTTCTGCCAGTCATGCTTCGGCCAAGCAACCACTGACCTTTGGTGCCTGAGCAATCATGATTTGTGTTCTACCAGCTCAAGGTGCTCTCCTAGCCTTAAAAATCCTGCCTTTGGAGCACTCCATCTCTCTACCCAATTCCCAGAAGAGCAGGAATTTCTGTATTTGGGATCTCCTGCAGCCCAGCTCTCCGGGCTCGGACAGCTCGCTGCCCCCAGGGATGTGGTACCTTGTGGAAGTCCTCCATGAACTTCAGGTGGCTCTCCTCGCAGATGAGCAGGTTCAGGTACTCCTTCCAGTCGGCGTGCACGGCCTCGATGTGAGCCTGCAACACAGGGGTGGCAGGGGGACGTCAGCAGGACCCCCGAGCCCGCAGTACCCTGAACTGGCCACCGGGAAGTCCCAGCTGCCATCCCAGCTGCCATCCTGAGCAGCTCTTTGGCCTCCTCTGGAGCCACCCAGATGCTCTCAGGGGGAATCCAGGATGGGAATAGCCAGGGCTGGGATGATCCCGTGGGAACAGAGGCTGTGTGGAGGTGGCAAATGCTTGTGTCCATCCTCCCACCAAGCAGGGAAGGGTTCCCCCATAATTCATCCTCTCTAGGTGGGCACAGGGGAATTGCCTCAGGAATGAGGAAGATGGGAAGAGCTCCTTAGGTTTATCTTCGCTCCCCCAGCGGTGTTTACACATCTGCAGGGGAAGGAGGCTTTTTCCCACTTGGCATCTCAGGAACTCAGGTCACGAGTGGTGCTGGCACCGGGTCCCACTCTGGAGAAGGGCTGGGCGGGTCCCCCAGGCTGCAGGGTGGGCGGGGAGCTGGGACCCGTCCCTGGTGCTCACCTCGATGGCGTTCTTCCCGGGGTGGTTCTGGGCCAGCAGCTGATCCCCATCGGCGTGCAGCTTGTTGATGGCCTCCTCCTTCTCCTCCAGCTTCCGGTGGATGAAGTTCTGGATGGAGAGAGGCAAGAGATTGATCTCCACGCAGAGCGAGGGGACCCTGGCCGCAGCCTCCTGCTGCTGAGCAGCTCCACCAGACACCAAAGTGCGATGTTCCCCTGCAGCTTTCACTTTTCCTTCCCTTGCAGATGTTGCTAAAGATGTGGCTCCTGCCAAGCCAGTGATGAGATAAGGGACAGGAGGGTGAGGGAGCCGCCACGCCTCCCCACACCTTATCTTTGGCAGAGGTAAGGATCAACCTCCCTGTCCCTGTACTATCAGCTGGACATCTCAGAGCTCTTCATGATGGGCTGGGAGAAACTGAGGCACGGGGAAAGGAACATTTCCTGCCTCCATCCAGCTCCCCTGGCCCCGTGCCCAGCTCCCCTTCGCCCGGCACCGGCCCGAGCGGGGCCGGGAGCGCACGGACCTCGTACTGGCGGCGCCGGCTGGGGTAGTCCAGGTTGTGGTCGCTCCAGTCGTAATGGGTCCGGTCCTTGGCCTGCTGATCCAGCCAGTAGAGCTTGTTGGTGCAGCGCTGCATGTAGTCCTGCAGCGAGTTCAGGTCCTGCTGCCGCTGCTGGGAACCGGCCTGCGCAGGGCCACGGGGAGAGCTCAGCCCAAAGCTCCTCTCCGGGGGTCCCCCCTGGCCACCCCAACAAGGGACCCCTCCAGGAGGGTTCTCCCCCCAGGACCCCAGAGGCTCTTACCAGCAGCTTCTGGTATCTGGCTTGGAAGTCGCTCATGGTTTCCTGGAGGAGAAGCAAGGCGAGGGTTAGGAGCGGCGGTCTGATGGGCTCGAGGGTGCAGAGGGATGTGGGTTTAGGCTGGAAGGGGATGTGGGTTTATGGGATTTGCCTCATCCTAAAGCCAGAGCCGGTGTGCGATGCTGAGCTCTGGGGTTGGGAGTGGATCTGGGCACCCACCCAAACCTGCTCCGGGCTGCAGCACCCTGGGTGGTGGGACACCCTGGGTGGTGGGACACCCCGGATGGTGGGACACCCCGGATGGTGGGACACCCTGGGTGGTGGGACACCCTGGGTGGTGGGACACCCCGGGTGGTGGGACACCCCGGGTGGTGGGACACCCCGGATGGTGGGACACCCTGGGTGGTGGGACACCCCGGGTGGTGGGACACCCTGGAGGTGGGACACCCTGGATGGTGGGACACCCCGGGTGGTGGGACACCCCGGGTGGTGGGACACCCCAGATGGTGGGACACCCCAGATGGTGGGACACCCCTTTATCCACGGCTCGGGGCAGGGCTGACCCTGCAGGGCAGCAGGAGAGGGGCAGGAGAGCTGACCTTGCTGCCTTCCTTGACGATGTGCGGCCCGATGGCCATGACCTCGTTGTGGAAGATGTTGTGCTCTTCTACTTGGCTGTTGACCAGCGGCAGGTCGGTCCCGAAGCCTTTGCTGCTCAACGCGTCCTGGGGTGCACAGGAGTCAGGGTTAGCCATGGGGGAATGGGGGGAGGCCTGGGAAACTCCTCCTGGAGGTGGCCACAGAGCTGGGCTTGGATGGGCGCTGGGTCTGCAGTGTATGGATGCCCCGGGAGCGTGGGAGTGAAATCGGCTGTGCTGGAGGGCAGCCATGGGAAAACCAGTTTGGGGGGGTTTAACCCTTCTCTGGCTGGAAGAGTGTAGGGAGTGGGATAAAATAAAAAAGAAGGGCTGTGGAGTAGAGCCTAAAGCAGGACCGGTGCCACCTCGAGCACTGACTCCTGGTGCCACAGCCCCTGTCCCATCCCCTTGTCCCATCACCTCTGCCCCTCTCCTGGCACCCAGCTGTTTGCCACTCCCGGTATGGAGCTGCCCAGAAGTTTTCCGAGCCAGTTTCTCCGTGGGAGCTGCAGGAGTTCCTGCCTGGCTGGTGCTGCTGGCCAGGCAGTGACACTGGCGGCCCCCTTGGTACCTGCTTCTCCTCGATCACTGTTGCCCAGTTGACCTGGGGCTCGATGTGCTGCAGGGGGAAGTTGTAGATCTGGTTGTGTTTCACACGCAGGTTTGCCACTCGCTCCTTCAGCTGCCGGATGCTGCGGGGAGGGAAAGGTGAGGGTGGGATGCAGGACGCGGGCACGGGCTGGCATGAGCGTTGGTGGGTGTGGGTGACCCTCTGCCAGGCCCCCAGGGAGGGTGGGCTGTCCTGAGGGGAGAGCCCGGGCGGGCTGGCAGCAGCTGCGTTGTGCAGGGGCTGGGCAGGGAGAGGGCAGAGGTTCCTGTGCTCCGTCCTCTGCCAGGGGCTGCTCCCGTGGCTGTGAGCTCGGGGCAGGCCGGAGCTGGGGCAGAGCGTGGGGCACAGCGGGCGGGTGCCACCCTGCCACGCTGCCATCATCTCACACTCCACATGCCCAGGATGGAGGGGGTCACGCACCCAAACGGGAGCTGGGATGCACAGGAGCCCGTGGCGACCCCCCCACCACAGGCAGCAGCTGAGCAGAGCCCCTGGAGAGGCCCCCCCCTCATCCAAGGGCTCTGGGGACAGGTGTCCCCCGTGGCACTCACTCTTCTGTGATCATGTCCCCCTGGGGGTGCTTCATGTGCCGGGCCACGGCCGCGTCCCCGTCCAGCACGTAGAGCAGCTTGTCGGACTCGGAGAGCTTCTGTGCCGTCAGCTCCTTGTACTGCGCCAGCTGGCACGCCTTGATCTTGTGCAGGTCCTGCGCCGCGGGGACAGCGGGGAGGGTCACACAAGTGGGACCCCAGGGGTCATCCCACCCTGCCCTCCCTTGGCACTGGGGATGGGCGGGAGCTCTGCTGTCTCCTGTGCCCCTGGGATGTATTTTACTCTCCCCTCTCCTGTCTCAGGATCGTGGAATGGTTTGGGTTGGAAGGGACCTCAAAGACCATCCGGCTCCAACTCCCTTGGGACACCTCGGGACACTCCCGTGGGCAGGGACACCTTCCACGGGATGAGGTTGCTCCAAGTCCCATCCAACCTTGCCTGCTGAGGAAGGGCCGGGGCGCTGCCTCCCCCTGGGATGCATCCTTTGGGACCAGGAGGATGGTTCAAGGCCTCTCCTCCTCCATCCCAGCTCCCTGCTGGGGTGCACATCCCCACTCTGCACAGTTCTACCCCGCTGGGTAGGGGGCAGTTTTGGGGCCCTGTTGCCTGTTACACCCTCCCACCCTCTCCCCACGAGCGGGGGGACCCCAACACCCCACCGTGCAGTGCAGTGCAGGGCTGGGCAGTCCTGGGAGAGGAGGGGAGACCCCGGGAAGGGCGGGGGGCTGGGGCAGGGGGCGGAGGGGAGCCGGGGCTGCCGGGAGGAGCCCGTGAGTGCGGGGCCGTGCCCTGCTTACATTCTGCATTCGCGAGTCGGTCTCCACGATGTTTTTCTCCACCTGGTCAGCATTTTTCTGCAGGCGCTCGATGAGCTCGGTCAGCTCTTTGCTGGAGATGCTGGGGAGAGAAAGGGGGGGCTCGTCACCCCACAAAGCTCGTCACCCCAGCTCCCGGGGTGCCCGCGGGGGGCCGTGACCCCGGGGGTGGCCGGGGGCCAGCCGAGGCTGCCAGGCACTGCAGCTGTGTGTGACTCACTGCTGCCTTTCCAACACTTTCCAAAATACTCGGCCGCGGGGCCAGGAGGGGGTGGAGGGGGTGAGGGACGTGGGATCCCCCACGGGTGGAAACGGGAGCGATGCCCGAGCCTCGCTCGGCTTCGGAACAAGGAAGGAAAGAGCCCCTTGCAGGGACAGGGAGAGAATCGCAGAACATCCTCAGCTGGAAGGGACTCGCGAGGATCAGCGACTCCTGGCCCTGCACGGACACCCCAACAATCCCACCCCGTGCCTCAGAAGGGAGGGCCAGTCTGGCAGTACAGGAACTGGAGCAGCAGGGAGGGCCTGGCCCCCCGTGCCCACCGGGCAGGTGGCCCACTGGAGGCTGTTGCCCGTGGGCAGCCCCTGCCCCTGC
>VZTA01023390.1:53621-86773 GCA_013398855.1 Mohoua ochrocephala | reverse complement strand
CCACCCTGCAGCTTCCCAGCCCATCCTGCACTTCCCAGCCCGTCCCGCACTTCCCAGCCCGTCCTGCACTTCCCGGCCCGTCCCGCACTTCCCGGCCCGTCCTGCACTTCCCAGCCCCTCCTGCACTTCCCAGCCCCTCCTGCACTTCCCAGCACAGGAGATCAGCAGGTGCCTGAGCCTGACGGTGCCGCTCCATGCAGGGAATTCCTTCTGGAGCCACGATCCAGCCCCTCAGCTCCCCACCAAGAGAATAATTACAGCTCCACAGGAGCACTTTGGGGGCTCTCCCTCCCCCTTAAACCCGGTGCTATCCCACTGTCTGCCCTGCATTCCTGCACGGGGTGCCGAGGCTGGATGGGAAGCAGCATGAGGAGCTGGTCCTGATCCCAAAGCCCCAGAGCAGCCGGGTTTGGTGATGTCCACGAGAACGCCTCTGTGGCTGTGGGAGGCTGTGCCTGGCTCCTGGGGGTTCCTGTATTTTGACCCAGAAAAGGGCCGTCCCTGAGATGGAAACCTCCCCAGGTGGGGAATTACGGAGTCATGGAGTGGTGTGGGTTGGAAGGGATGTTTAGGACCACCCCGCTGCAGCCCCCCACCATGGGCTGTGCAGGAGGATCTGCTCACCACCACAGGCCTCTTCTGGGTTTTGTTACCAGGGACCTCTCACTTAGGGCAGAAGTGGGAAGATTGGGAAGATCAGGATATGGCTTGGCTGCCCTCCAGCCTCACAGCCAGGGCAGGGAACAGGGCTGCTCCACAGGCACGGGCCAAAGCCTCACTGCTGGCAGGGTTTGCTGGGTCAGGGGGCTCTGCCCAGCTTTGAGGCGAGCGGGGTAAGACCAGGGGAGCCCCACTGGGAGCTGGGACTGACGTGCCGTGGTCCTTGTGTTGCAGGGCCGTGGACATCCTGAGGACGGCGTCGGCCACCAGCCACATGCGCCTTCTGATAGCCCGTGATGACGATGCCAGGTGAGGGGGCCATGGCACACTGGGGAGGGGGGGCTGTGGCACTCCTTGGCATCGCGGCTGGAGAGCCTTGGAGCAAATCAGGCTCTAAGCCCATGGGAAAGGTGGAGATGGCCAGGGGTCTTTGATAACTGTGCACGGGTGGGAGTTCAATGGAGCTGTAATGGAAGGGAAGCAAAGCTGGGGGCTCCCCGCTCCAGCCCTGCCTGTGCTGGGTCTGTGGGACATTCCAAAGCTGGGGGCTCCCCGCTCCAGCCCTGCCTCTGCGGGGTCTGTGGGACACTCCAAAGCTGGGGGCTCCCAGCTCCAGCCCTGCCTGTGCTGGGTCTGTGGGACATTCCAAAGCTGGGGGCTCCCAGCTCCAGCCCTGCCTGTGCTGGGTCTGTGGGACATTCCAAAGCTGGGGGCTCCCCGCTCCAGCCCTGCCTCTGTGGGGTCTGTGGGACACTCCAGCACTGAGCAGATCTCCGCAGGTGTTTCCCCAGGGAGGACCAGGGCTGCTGCAGTCCCGGCTCTAGGGTGGCACGGCTCCCTCAGCTCTGCTGTGTGGTGGTTTGTCACATCCTGCGCAGAGCTCTGGGTGAAGATGTGCAGGGACAGCAGGATCTTCCCTCTCCTTTCTGGTTGGACACGTTGAGTTAAGGTTTTCCTTCCCCAGAGGTTTCCTCCTTCTCAGGGAGGATGAGAAGTTTCTCCCTGAAACCTGTCCCCTTGCTGCTCCCTGGAAAACCTTGCTCTCTCCAGAGAGACTCGGAGGGTTTGGAAGGAGAAGGGAAGAGTTCAGTCCTGCCTTGAGTGGATTTAAGCTGTGTGGGACACTGACGGTGCCATGAGAGAGCTGTGGGAACCAAGGCATGGATTGGTGGGGTCTTTGCTGACGTCCCAGGGGAGATGTGGCTCAGCGCGCTGGCACATCCTCCCCCTCGATAGAAGCACAGGTCGGGAAAGCCGAGGCACGGCGGGAGGCAGAGGAACGAGGGTGGGATTTGGCAGGGCGGCTGCGGGCAGGCACGTTCCTGGCAGGTGGCTGCAGGCCGGAGTCACTCGCCCAACGCGCCCACGGCCCGTTAGTGCCGGAGATGATGGATGCGTTCCTTATCCATCAGCCGCCGCGCAGCGTTCCTGCCTTGGCACGGGAGCGAGAGCCCGTAATGACAGGGCTGAGGCTAATTCTGACACAGCAACACACTGGGGCAGGAATTATTTGTTATTAATGACGGGCTGCTTTACAGCCACCCTCTTCCAGGGGAAAGAGCATCTCCTGTCACTGCATTAAGTGCAAGTCCCTCAGCGGCTGCTGAGGAAGTGCTGGGTGAAGCAAGTAGGTCACCAGAGATCCCTTGGTCCAAGGAGGGATGCTCGGGATGCAGTTCTGGATCACAGCAGTCCCCTTGGAGGGGCAAAGTGCCAGTGGGCATCTCACACTCGGTCCCAGCAGGAGGGATGGGATCCCACAGCTCAGCGGCTCCCCGTGTCCAGCAGCAGCAGGACTTGCTCCGGGAAACGCTTGATTCCTCAGCCAGAGCCCCCAGTGCAGGTTTTCTGCCTCCACCCTGATCTGTTCCAAGCTGTTCGTGCCTGTCGCTGCGGCTCCTAATATCCCAAATTGCAGCAGATGTTTCCTAAAGCACACACACGCGTGGCTCCGGCTCCCCCCCGCTGTCGGCAGTCCCCAATCGCCCTGCAGGGAGCCGGGGCAGGCCGGCAGGGCAATGAAACTTTAAGCAATTTATTTGGCCTCCGTTCACTGTCGGTTATCTGTTAAATCTGCAAAAGGTTAGCCAGAGGGAGAGGGGGGAAGTAATCAGTTTATTTATTTTTTTTTCCAAAAGATTTGCAGAGATTTCACTTACATAATCATCTCGCAAACTGTTTAATACACGAATACATATCTCCAGGATTAAGGGCTGTGGGAATGGGGGGAAGGATTTTTTTTACGCTCTCTACTTTTTTTTTTTCCCACTTCGTTTTGTCTTTTATTGATGCCCTGTTATCTTTTAAGTCTGTCCTCGAGCGTGGGTGAGCAGAGAGCCGGGTGGAAACGGGGCACCGGCTCCGGGGGTGATGCCTGTGGAGGTGCCGTGCCACGAGCTGTGGGCAGCTTCCCACCTTGCCACTGCCCAGCTCACGAGACCTGAGAGCTGAGGAGGACACAGGGCAGAGAAAATTCGGTTTATTTTCGGATCCTTCCTCACCCCGAGCACTCAAGGCACACTGGAGGAGGGAACGTCATGGCTCTGGGTTTGGATCCAACCCTGCTGCCAATTTTCCCAGTGACTCAGCTGAGTAGCATTTTGTTGTGGTTGCCCTCGGGTGAATTTGAGTCATAAACGCTATTATTTGTCCCTGGAGTTAATTATAGGCCCAAATTACCTGTGCTTTTCATGGAACTCAGTCTCTGGCGTGTATCAGATGCATGTTTGGGGCCTGTCGCATCAGCCGGGCTGCAGAGAGCAGCAGTAATGCCAGAGAATTCAGATTTAGAGCTGGACTCACCAGGTTTAGGTGATGCCTGAATCTGATTTTCGTCTGTGCTCACCTTCAGCTAATGAGGATAATTTTATTGCATAGTCATAATTATTGTTTATTCATTCTCAGCCCGAAAGTCACAATAGTTCCTTGTTTCTCTGCGTTGCACAGATATCAGCCTGGTCTGTCAGGTTTATCACTGGGAGAAGCCAGTTTGTGCTGCACCTCTGAGTCCTGGCAGGGTAAAACACTAAATTCATTGTGTCTCCACACGAGATGCATCCCCAGCATCCCAGGAGCAGGGGCTGTTGGATTGACAGGGCTCCCACAGCCAGCAGGAAGGAAAGGCTGCTTCCCTGCAGTGCCCCGGCAGTTCGGGACAGAACCACAGACTGCCAGGGCCACTGAGGTCGGAAAAGATCTTTGAGTCCAACCTCTGACCGATCTCCCAGCCCAGAGCTCTGAGTGCCACGTCCAGGTGTTCCTTGGACACCTCCAGGAGCGGGGACTCCACCACTGCCCTGGGCAGCCCCTTCCAAGGCCTGAGCACCCTTTCCAGGGAGAAATTCCTGCTGATGTCCAACCTGACCCTCCCCTGGCACAGCTTGAGGCCGTTTCCCCTTGTCCTGTCCCTGTTCCCTGGGAGCAGAGCCCGACCCCCCCCGGCTGCCCCCTCCTGTCAGGGACTTGTGCAGAGCCACAAGGTCCCCCCTGAGCCTCCTTTTCTCCAGGCTGAGCCCCTTTCCCAGCTCCCTCAGCCTCTCCTGGGGCTCCAGCCCCTTCCCCAGCTCCGTTCCCTGCCCTGGACACGCTCCAGCCCCTCAGTGTGTTCCTTGTGAGGGGCCCAGAGCTGGACTCAGGCCCTGAGCTCCAGGGCCAAGTGAAGGGGCAGAATCACTTCCCAGCTCCTTCTGCCCACGCTGGTTCTCCCGGCAGAGGGGCTGTGGCTGGGGCTCCTGCCTGGTCTGGAGCAGATGCAGGACAGTCCCTGCTGTCCCGCCAGCCCCGTGTGTGGCAGTGCCAGCTCAGCCCACGGCGCTGCTGTTCGGAGCACTTGGTGCTAAACTGGCAGGGGTGGCTGGGGCTGGCTCCAGCAAGCCTGGGTGTGCCAAGGACATGGGAAACACACCCAGGCTGAGATGCACCTGTGCCTGGCACTGCTTCCATCCCACCCAGAGAGAGGGGGAGAGGATGGAATGGGTTGGGTTCATTCCAGCCCCTGCTATGGGCAGGGACACCTTCCCCTATCCCAGGCTGCTCCAAGCCCCAATGTCCAACCTGGCCTTGGACACTGCCAGGGATCCAGGGGCAGCCACAGCTGCTCTGGGCACCCTGTGCCAGGGCCTCCCCACCCTCCCAGGGAACAATTCCTTCCCAATATCCCATCCAGCCCTGCCCTCTGCCAGTGGGAAGCCATTCCCTGGGTCCTGTCCCTCCATCCCTTGTCCCCAGTCCCTCTGCAGCTCTCCTGGAGCCCCTTTAGGCTCTGGAAGGGGCTCTGAGGTGTCCCTGGAGCCTTCTCCTGTCCAGGTGAACACCCCCAGCTCTCCCAGCCTGGCTCCAGAGCAGAGGGGCTCCAGCCCTTGGAGCATCTCCGTGGCCTCCTCTGGACTCTCTCCAGCAGCTCCACATCCTTGTGCTGTTGTTTCCCATGGCTGGGGGCAGCTCTGCAGGTGGGGTCTCACCTGAGGGGGCAGAATCCCCTCCTCCCCTGCTGCCCACGCTGGTGGCTCAGCCCAGCACAGGGGGGTTTCCATGGGACATGTTCAGCCTCTCACTAACCCACACCCCAAATCTTTCCCTCAGGGCTGCTCTCGATTCCTTCATCCCCCAGCCTGGATTGGTGCTTGGGATTGCCCTGACCCCGGTGCAGCACCTGCACTTGGCCTTGTTGTGCTTTATGAATTCTGCATGGTTCCCCCTCCCCAGCCTGTCCAGGTCCCTCTGGATGCCCCATCCCTCCCCTCCAGGGTGTGACCTCCCCACACAGCTGGGTGTCAGCTCCAGCCCGGCTGTGGGTGCCCCGATTCCACTGGAGCTGTGTGAGAAAATCTGCCTTTGTGACTTCAGCTTTTGGAGTGCTCTGGGTTCATGGCTCCCACTCACCTGCACGTTTGTTTTTTTTTAAGACAAACCAGTAATTTCTGATGTCACGGGCTCCACTTTCTCTCCCAGCTGTGGTGCAGAGCTGAGGTTTCCAGACGCTGTGTAACCTTTGATGTAGGATTCACCCTTTGTTCTCTCAGGAACAAAAGGGCAGGACAAAAAGGCATTATGAGATAAAACAACAACGTTCTGCGGGGAGATTGACCCTCTGCTGCTTAATCTGTAGCAAAGTCATCCTGGAGCTGGCTGCTGCTGGCAGACCCCCCATCCCACCCTGGGGCTGACTGAGGGCTGTCCAGGGCCAAGCTCTACTGCAAGCATCCTCCAGACCTCAAATGTTTGCATCCTAATGAAAAAAAAACTGGAGAAGGGCTCGTTAAAATGAACTTTCCACCTCATACAACGCCACGGTTGTTGTTTTTTAATAAAGCTGGGCATTTTAGTCCTGCAGGCACCTGACAATTCACAATGTTTTAGGAAGGGTCAAATTTTAAATATTAAAGACATCTTCTGAAGCCTCTTGGTGTCTGAAAGCACAAAGCACGGCCTGCTGGCATTCCTTCAGTGCCCTCATTCATTAATCGGCAATGTTTGGGCATCGTCTGCCCGCGTCCAACTCCTCCAAACACAGCACCGAGCACAAAATTAATTCCCAGGAGATTGGCACCAGAAAGTGCATTGCTTTCTGCTGGGATAAGTGTGTGCCTCGAGTTAGTCATGTGTTTGTGTCCCTGGTGGAACTGGGGCTGGATCGGCCAACAAAGCAGGAGCCGGGACGGTGGCGTTTGGTCACATTGTCCCTGGGCTGGACGCGGCCTCCCAGCTCATTCAGGCTCCGGAGCAAATAATGATAAACCTCCTTTGTAGATGAATTTCAGGAGACAAAATAAACAACAACAAGGAATGCTGAGGCCGTGCATGTCCTCGGTTGTGCCAGAGTTTGGCAGCAGGGATCGGTGACGGGGTTTGCAGGGTCACGGAGCTGCTGCACCAGTTGCATTTGCATTGACTAAGAGTATTTCAGCCATTGTCTGGCGTTTACAACCTGCTCTGGGCTCTGGTGGACTATTATCTGAAGAAAATGGAACAATAGATGACCACAGAAATACCCAGCCCAAAACAAAACCCAGGTGCTGGTGGCTTAGTAACCACTGGGAATAATAGGTGAGATTCCAGCGTGTTGGACCTGCCCCTGCAGGGGTCAGGGAGGGGTAAGGCCACGGCTGTGTCAGCTGCCAGTGAAACCGGTGTGAATCAGCTGAGAAACACAGACGCTTTACTGGGAAATTGGAGAAATTCTGCTGAGATCCACCCAAGGCTCAGCTCAGGGATCCCCAGATCGGCAAACCAGGGGCTGGCTCGTCCTTCTGCTTCCCCAGTGCTTGCGGAATCATTCAGGTTGGAAAAGCCCTCTGAGAGCCTCGGGTCCAACCCTTAATGCAGCACTGCCAAGGCCACCACTGAACCACATCCTCAAGTGGTCAAAAAACATCCACGTTTTTTGAACGCTTCCAGTGATTCCACCACTTCCCTGGGCAGCCTGTCCCAGTGCCCGACATCCTTTCAGTGGAGAAATTTTCCTCATTTTTACATAATTGTGGTGCCTTCCATTGTGAAACTGCCTCCCCTCCATGCACAGGAAGTGCAGGTCACGCAGGGCTGGCCCCACACAGCTGTCCCTTGGTGGGCCACCAAACGCCCGCCACTGTCTGAGGGGCAGATCCAATCAATAATTCCAGTGCTTGGAGAAGGGCTTTGATCATCCTTATGTCTCCTCTACTCTTCTATCACCACAATGGCTGGGAGGTCACAGCATCTTCTGGATGTCCTGGTGGCATCTTGGCCGTTCCTGGGAAGTTTGTGCCCAAGACGTGAAAGCCAAAAAGAGCTTTGTGGGAGGTGGGGTTTCTGAACAAAGTCGTGGTCTTTTTTTAAGGTCATGGGTTTGGTTGATAAAGACAACAGTAGGGATGCAAATATTGGGATTCACCAAGACATGTCACTGAGCATTGTGTGACACTTGGGTTTTAAATTAGCATTAAGTGGAATGAATAAGGAATAAATTTGATGGCAATATTAGATAAGGCATGCGCTGGTCTTTGAAGTTTGTTAATGAGCTGGTTGTGACTGGGAAGATGTAAATTACTGAGAGAATTTCCAGCAGGAACCTGAGGAGCTGATGATTCATTCATCATTTAATATTGTTGACTCTAATCTAGCCAATAACACCCAACATCTGTGCCGGTGAGGAACGCAGATGACGCAGCGTCTGCCAGTGTGTCACTGCAGTCTCCTCGCTCGGGGAACTTTGCTGTGGCTGGGTTCCTACAGGTTCACCTCTTGAGCTTGTCTGACTCTCCAGCCTGAGAGGGAGCCACTCATAGCCAGGCTTTTCCTGGGGCTACGGCATCAGGAAGGCACCTTCCCATGGGGATTCCCTCCTGCCTTCAAAGACGACATCTAATGGTGTTACTGCGGCCACTGAAACAACATTTTCAGGGTCTCTCCCACTGCCTGGCTGCTTATTAATTGGCGTGTGTAAGAAATTAGTCATCCTTGAGGATCTCTCTGCCAAAAGGTCGGATCCATCGGGTGGGGTTGGGTTGTGAAGGGAGAGAACCCCCCCCCCATTGCAGAGGGACAACACGAGAGCCAAGAGCCAACGTGGCAGGGGTGGATCAGAAGGCTGCTGAGCACGAACATGATGAAGATGTCATCCCTTTCCATGCCTCCTCATCCGAAAGGATACGAGGGGTTCACAGCAGCTCAAAGAAAGGTTACAGAAATGAGGCAGGAGCTGGTAAATGTGGACAATGGCAGTTCTTAATGGAGTTCAGAAACTCAGGATGTCACACTTGGCAAAAGAAGGTCATGAAGCAAATCACCTGTGGTGTACAGGGAGTCCCAGCTCATCAAGGGCTCAACACATGGTGGTCAAACTCAGCCTGGAACAAAGTATTACTGAAGGTGCTTGGGCATGGAGATAACCTTCCAGGGGATTTGGGGGATGAGATTGCATGCAGGTCTTTGTTGAGGTGTCATGCTCCAAGAGTTTAGCTTGTGATGTTCGTGGAGAACACCATCATGGATGGATTGGGAGGGTGGGCTGATACTTCTGCAGGTGCTCCAAAAGCCATCTCCCTCTTTACTCCAGCAAGAACTACAGGATCTGCTTTCTGTCCAGGAAAGGAGGAGAAAAACTGTATAAACTGTATTTAACTGTTCTAGAAGGAGTCACAAATAGGCCAAGAATGTTTGGTTTATGTTTGCACAGTTACAGCTCCTTCTGGCAGGGTTTAATTTGTGTGGTGTGCTTGCAAAACTTTTGAGCCTTATAGTTGGGGGTGAAAACATTCCCAGGAGGGTCCATGAGGTGGGGTGCAAGGCAGGATGCAAGCAGGGCTCCAGTGTTCATCTGCTCTCTCTCAGGAATGACGATCCTCAGCACAGAGCCTGTCCATAGAATCACAGGATCATAAAGATCAGAAAAGACCTTTAAGGATACGTCCCTTCCCAGCTCCCCTTGCCCTGAGCACATTGCAGGGCAGGGAAGGAGCACTCTGGAGCTCCAGCCCATCACAGCAAGGCCACACTGCCGTGAGATTGATTATAGACCTGAAGCCTTGCACAAGCTCTTGAAACCAGGGTGTTCCCCTTGCGCATGAGGAAGCTCCGTCTGCTCCCCACAGCTGGAGGGCACCGGCCCTACAGCCTTGGTACCAAGTCACTGCCATCAGAGGCACCGTTGCCATGTAATCATGTGGGGGGAGTTCTGAGCAGCAGCTGACTACACCATGGTTTTGTTTGCAGGAGAGAGTTCTCTGAGCTGCTGGAAAAGTTCGGCTCCCAGAGCAACACGGGCTCGGCACGGAGCTCACCGATCCTGCACGGCGGCAGTGAGTAGCTCAGCAGTCTCTGTGGGAGGAACTGAAAGCCCCTCTCTCTGCAGAGAGAGTTTCCTCTATCCCAGTGTCATTCTGAAGGAGTTGTGGTTGGATTTGAGGAGGTGTTGGGGTGGAGGTTTGAAGAACGCTTGTCCTTGTTGCAGGCCCTTGGTGCGTGCCCAGAGCGTGGCCAGTGCTGCCACGGGGAGATCAGGGGAGACTTGAATTGGGGTCATAACCACTCCCCTGATCCCCAGACTCTGCCTAACTGATGTGCTGGGCAGGTGACTCCATCAGAAGGTGCAGCTGTAGATTTTTGCTCTGGATTTCAAGGCATTTCAGCAATAATTAATTCAAAGATCATTATTTTTCATTTGCAAATGGGAAATGTTTAATGAGATGCAACAAGGTTGACCTAAGCAAGGTGCCAGCACACAAAGCCACGTGTGCCTGGGGAAGGAAGCTGTCCCTCCGGCTTGGCATCCCACCAGACAGCTGCTGGCTCTTCCCCTGTGGCAGAGGTGGGTAGGGTTGGCAGAGGGGTGACAGTCCCACGCTGGAATCGTGCCAAGGAAGCTGAATGTTTCCTCTCCTTCAGCCCTATCCTGATGTCTTTATCTACCGTGTGGCTTTCCCCACAAATCTAGGAGTGCAGCATCAGCTATGAGCGGCAGAGCTGGGGGGAGGGTGATGCCGGAGTCCGTGTGGGCCCTGGACTGACTCTGACTTTGCTGTTGAGGTCGATACCTGGAGAGCACCTCCTCGGGCTCATCCTCACGCTCCCAGAGCCCGCTGCTGCTGAGCCCCGCCAACTCCCACGGCCCCTTCATCGGGAACCCGGCGCACGCCCCTCACGCACAGTACGTACGGATCCCGCCAGCCCGGCCCGGTGGGTCATCAGGAGACCACCAAATGTCACAGGGATACACCCGAGAAATAATTCCAGTGCTTGGTGAACGGTTTTGTTCATCCTCACCTCCTCTCTACTCTTCTATCACTACAATGGCTGGGGGGCCACAGCATCTTCTGGATGTGGTGGTGGCATCTTGGCTGTTCCTGGGAAGGTTGTTCCCGAGGGGTGAAAAGCTCCCCATCTGAGGCAGTCAATATGTCTGCACCATGGTTAACCACGCAGCAGCTCCTCTTCCTCCCCTCTGAATCCTAGGGAGAGGCCATGGTTTGCAGCCAGCTGAGAGGGCCCGGCACATCACCTTATAAACCATGAGCAGAGTGTTCCTGCAAGGCCAGTGGTGCTTTCAGGAGGTGTTTTTGGAGCTTGTTCCCTCTTGCCCTGCTCCCGGCATGTTGACCCCATGCTCCAAGAGCACCAGCACCTCTCCGTGCAAGCATTCCCGATGCCCTCTGCTTTGGGGTCAACAGCCTGCAGTCGCCGCATCCTTTGGTGGCCAGAGCATCTCCTGGAGTGTGTTTTCATGTGGTCATCTGCCCTCGCACATTCCGCAGGGTCAGAGGTTTGGACAGGCAGAGCTGGTTTTTCTGCAGAGTCTCGTCTCCGGGGCCCTTCTCCAGAGGGACAGCTCGGAGGGTGTTCACAGTGGTGGAATGGGGACCATTTGTCCCCAGGGCTCGCAGCTCCCCTCCTTTGCCAGCACAAACAAGCCAAGTCGCTGGTAAAGAGAATCAGCCCTCACTGCAGAACCAGTAAATCCTCTTGCTAAATACCAGCTTATTAGGGATTTGCAGAGGACAAATATTTGGCACCAGAGGTTTAAGCTGCTTGCATGGAGTGAGAGACCCATGCAGAGGAGAGACCAGATCATCTACTTGGCAACTGGTTTGGACAAGCCATCCTTACTGTGCTCTTAACCCACTCTGGGCTGAGATGTAGAATCCAGAATGGGTTGGGTTGGATGGGACCTCAGAGATCATCTCGTTCCAACCCCCCTGCCATGGGCAGGGAAATGGGCATTTAGGCTAGTGGGGCCTGTCTTGGTGGCCTCCTTGCCGTGCTGTGCCGTGTTCTGCTTGTCTCCGTGGTGGTGTCAGGCCCCAGTGATCTTCCCCTGGAATCACAGACCACTGAGCTGAGCATTGGCGGTCAGCTGAGAGATGTATTTTGGACCACGGGTCTTTTCATGCATGTGGCTGCCACCCACAGGTTGTCCCCAGGCTGTGACTTCTCATTGTGGCATCACCTGAGGTCCTGCCACTCCACTGAGCCATGGGAGTTGGACACGATGCAATCTCACCACAGCCAGTGTCCGAGACTTTGGGTTGAACGGAGCATTTTAATGCTGCATTTCATGGCATCATTTCCCAAAGATCATTCACCTTAAAGCAATGTTTTTTCATAAGACTAAGGCACACGCACCCCTGGCACTGGGGTGTCTGACCACCAGGGACGGCATTGCTGGGAGCACGTGCTGGTGTCGCTGTGGGGCACGGGCTGCACAGCTGCTGCTGTGTCTGAAGTTGTGACACGAGGAGCCAGCGCAGACTCTTTGGGCAGTGGCTGCTGTGGAAACAAACTGAAAAGCAAAAAGCCAGCTGCACCCACCAGCTGCACCCATCCCATTTGGAGGAAAAGGCTTGCTGATCCTTAGGCACCACCAAATCCTTCCCCAAACCCCCCCTGTTGCGGTGCTGCCCATGGGAGCTCAGTGAAACCTCTGCTCCCACAGCTCTGCCACTGCCAAACCTCCCTCTTGGCACGGAGCCACCACTGTGGCCGGGCCTTGGTGGCCTGTTGGGTCCTGTCCAGCAGCTCTTGGAGGGAAGGGTCCAGCCTGTTTGCTCCTTTTCATCCTCGACTGGGCGACCCACCTGCCACAGCAGCATCTCACAGTGTGGCGAGTGCTGCTGTAAAGGATGCCTCTTAGGGCATCTTGCAAGATTTTGAGTCCAAACCCCAGTTAAGACACACCCAGCTGCATATCCTGAACCTCAGTGATGTTTGCTAAGAGCTGCTTGATCGCTGATCCATCTGTGAATTGCTGTCCGGTGATTTAGCTGGATTCAAGCAACAACCGTGTCGATCCTTTGTGTGCTTTTGGCTATAAACCAGGAGTGCCAAATATATTCTGGTCAAACCTTTAGTTTCTTCTCTAAACGAGTCTTCCCCTATTTGGGATTAGGGGAATCAGTCACCTTCATAACATTGAACAATGTCTACCAAAGAACAGGAGCCCTCACCTCCCCTTTGCAACGGTGGGTGGAAGAAAGGATGCAAATAAAGGGTTGGGAGAAGGTAGAAGGATCATGCATGGAAAGAAATCCAGGCAGAGTTTGTTCAGCGATGTGGGAAGATAACCCAGATCACCTCGAGTCACCTGCTGACCTCTCTCCCTTGCAGCTACTCCATTGACTCAGGAATCCAGAGCATTTCTATAGCAAACTCCTCTGGCTTGGGGCTGACAATCAGCGGTGGATCCAACAGGCCCGACGGGCCCATGGTTTATGTCCAAGAGCTTCTGCCAGACGGGGACTGTTACAAGGTAAGTCAGCGTGGAGACCCTCGGGAGCTCTGCCATGGGGACCTTTCCTAGAGGCCGTGGCTGTTCTGAAGCAGCTTTTCTAAGAGTAGGTGGATAATTGCATGGACTAATGAGGATTTGTGTTGCAGGAGAAGGCTTTGGGCAGAGATATCCCTTCCCAATGCTGTGCCTTTCTCCCTGTTTGTTTAGGATGGTCGGCTCCGGCCTGGAGACCAACTCATCGCTATCAACAGAGAATCTCTGGTGGGCAGCACACATGAAGAGGCCAGAAAAATAATTGAAAAAGCCAAATTCAGGTAGGCATAGAAAGTATTTCCTGTCTTCATCAGGTGCTGTTGAGGCTTAAGCAGAACACTTCAGGTGTTCAGGCTTAGCTTCAAGGGCACTATAAGTCTTAAATGATGCTTTAAGGTGGTCACATAAGGAAATCTTGAAGGCATGGATCATCCTGAAGTGTAATCCAGACTTCCCAATGTTCTGGGCCTCGTGACTATCTCTTATCACTGCCCAGCAGAGCTTTGAAACAGAACTGAAGTTAATAAAAGGGGAAAAAAGGACACTCAGGAGAGACCTTGTGGATCTGTACAGGAGGGTGGAGCCAGGTGGGGGCTGGGCTTTTCTCCCAATTAACGAGTGACAGCACAAGAGGAAACAGCCTCAAGCAACGCCAGGGGATGTTTAGATTGGATATTAGGAAAAACATCTTCATGGAAAGGGTTGTAAAGCCCTTGGCACCGGCTGCCCAGGGCAGTGGTGGAATCACCATTCCTAGAAGGGATCAAAAACCATGGAGATGTGGCACTTGGGGACATGGGTCAGTGGCGGCCTTGGCAGTACCGGGGGAATGGTTGGACTCGATGATCTTAGGGGTCTTTCCCAACCTTAACCATTCCACGATCCACCGGAATGCAGCTGGTGGAGATCCAGCTGCACTGGTGGAGATCCAGCTGCACTGGTGGAGATCCAGCTGCACTGGTGCAGGCTACTCGGGCTTAGGTGAGGTTATCCTGGAGACAGAACCACAAGCAGGGGAGCTCTGCAAATGTGTGCCTTTTGTTTCGTTAACAAGATGTTCTGTGTCTGTTGTTTGGTGTTTGCTGAAGACATGAGGGAAGCACAGAAGTGGCCTTTATTCCTGGGAGGGGACGGTTACATCCCGGACTGTCGGTTCACAACAACATCCCATCCCCGCCTCCGAAGGCTGTGGGAAACGGCCTGAGCTCCTGCAGGCTGAAGGTCCACGTGAGGTCCCCAGAGGTAGGTGGAAGTTCATCTCTAACAGACATCAGTCCTGGGATCTTTCCTTCATCAGAGAACTCTTCTTTAGAGACTTCCTGGTGATATTTCTGGAAATCCGGTGGAAAGTCTGTACTGTTGATGTATTTACCTGCAGGCAGGTGTTTTAAATCTGAAATAATTTCTTCTCTCTTGGGTTTGAGACAGAGATGGATCTGTGGAGGTAATGACAGGAGTTTCATCTCCAGGGCCTGCATTCAGACCTGTTTCAAGAGTCTCAGGTTTAAAAAAAAACAAAGCCCTTCTGTGGATAGCAACCTGCATCTGATTCATCTGATTCAGCACCAGTCACAGGGCTGGAAGGGATCTCTGGAGTCAGTTTGATCTAGGCTCCTACCCAAAGGCGGGAGCAACTCTTTATTCTTCAAGCCCTCTGATGAGGATGAATCCCCAGCGTTCCTGCACAGCCCATTCCTGCTCCTGACTACTCTAATGATAAGCCAGGCTCACTCCTCCTGCAAAGCCGAGCTCCACATTGCGTTTGCAGAGAAGTGCTCGAGCTGTGAGTGGCTGGACAGGGTTTATCCACACAACCCTCGGGGTCTGCGGCTCCATTCTGTGCATTTGTCACTGCCCTCCTGGACTGGTGCCATGCTGGGTGTCCTTTCTGCCCTCTTCCACACAGATCTCCTCCAAGAGGGGCTGGCTGGGTGTTCCTTTCATACAGGACCATTCACAAAACATCTTACTTCCCAGCCCTGTGGGGACACAGACTTGCATGAATGTCACATACGCGTTGCCTTCGGGTGCCCCAGGCTGGAGATGTGCCCTAGAAAGGCACCAGAGCCCCTGGAGCTGTGGCTGGGTGGCGTGGTTGGACCCCTCACCCCCAGCTCGTGTGATGCTGTGCACTTGTATGAAGTCACACTGCTGGCTGGACTGAAATGGCTCCTTTCCTCACTCTGCTGCTGAAAGATGGAACTTCTAATGAGGTCTGGGCTTCCACACCAAGAGAAGAGTGCCCAGGCACTCTGTACGTCCTCACACCAGTCCTGTGCCCCTCTTGGCACCCAAGTCCCCAGCTGTGCCAGAGCTGTCTTGGTGGTGCTCACCCTCAGATTGTTTTTCCCTCTTTCCTGTGCTTTCAGCCATGATGTAGCACATAAGAAAGGGTGTGAGCTGATCTCGGCTTCCTGCCCTGCTCGCTGGGATAATGATGGGTTTGGGGTAAATATTACACCTGGCTGTGGTCAGACTCGGGACCTCCCTGCTGGGCTGGATGCAGAGCTTCAGGGAGAACCTCTGTGGAGAAACCAGGCAAGGTCAAACCCAGCCTCAGCGCTCAAGCACAGTCACAGGAAGGACAGAGTCGCTTGTGTGTGGCCAGAGGTTTTGGGGTGGCTCAGCCTGTGCCAGGTGCTCCCAGAGAACCCCCTGCAATCTCTTTAGGCCCACCTGCACAAGAGGAGTCTGTGGTGCCCTCATGGCTCTCTCTTGAGCTCCTCTCTCTTCTGCTCATTATTTACACCAACAGATTCTTCTTAGCGACTGTCTGTGCCATTTTGTCTTGTTTTTCTAGAATAGACGTGAAAATCCTTTTCCTGTGCCTTCTTTGTCACCGGACATTTGCCCACCAGAGCTTACGGTCTCAGGTGAGTCCTGCTCAACCATTCTCCTTGTGAGGGTGACAAACAGCTGTGGTTCCTCAGGGCTGAGGATCATGAAATTATAGAATCACAGAATCACAGAATGGATTGGGTTGGAAAGGACCTTAAAGCTCATCCCATTCCACCCCCTGCCATGGGCAGGGACACCTTCCACTAGCCCAGGGTGCTCCAAACCCCAGTGTCCAACCTGGCCTTGGACACTGCCAGGGATCCAGGGGCAGCCACAGCTTCTCTGTGCCAGGGCCTCTCCACTCTCCCAGGGAACAATTCCTTCCCAGTATCCCATCTAACCCTGCCCTCGGGCAGTGGGAAGCCATTCCCCTTGTCCTATCACCACATTTTTTTTATCAGTGTTTATACTGCTGGAGTGGAATTTAATGGGGTGATAATGACACTCAGCCTGCTCAGAGAGAGGGCAGGCAGCAGCTTGGTTTACTCAACGAGTAGTAATTATGTCCATGTTTGCCCATAGTAGCAAAACTCTTTACTAAGGCATTCGAGGACTGAGGTATTCACAGGAGATAAATTCCTCCACTCCCAGCCTGTGGTTCATTTGCAGCAGTGGCTTTGCCCACCTCAGACACGCAGCAGGTTCTCCACAGGCCACATTCCCTTCTGGTGGGAATGGGGGGTCTTGGACACACAGGTCATGATAGTTGGGATGTGCACAGCAACCCTGGGCTCTGAACAGGCTTTGAGGATGCCCTCAGTTGGCCAACCTGGGAAATGGCTTAAATGAGAGATGTGATTAAATCAGATTTCTCCCTACATCCAAGCTTCAATTTTTGCTTATTTTTCTATGCTGTGTTTCATCTCCATGCTCTGGGTCTCCTGAGCTCTCACCTTTTGTGGAGAGACCCACTCTGTTCAGTGTGGCAGCAATGGGAGGTGAACCTGAATCACTCTGCAGCTTCCCAAATCCCTTAATACTATTGAGGAAACCTCAATAATCCCCAGAGCCCAGGGAGACAACCTCCACCAAGGCACCCCATATCCCTGTGATATGAGGGTTACTCCTGCCCCGAGGGAAAGATGGACTTCCCCAACAAATCCCGAGCAAGTGCTGCCCACCCTTCTTGCAGCCTCAAATCGAAGAGCCCTGCCTTCCCTGGGACACTGGCTCTGCTTACAGATCCCTGTGCCTCGCTGTAATTCCCCTCTGGAAGGCTGAGAGCAAGCACTGGAGGCAAATCATGTTTAGTCCATACCTGGGATCAGCAGGAGATGGAGCAGCCGCTCCCAGGGATGCCTGGCTCGCCTTGGGCAAGCTCAGCAGCTTCAGCTCTGCCATGCATGCTCCACTGGAAAGGCCCTGGGACAGGGCTGTGCTCTGCCCTCCCTGCCCTGAGCAGATGCCAGGGGGGCTCTCAGGTGGCCAGCACGGAGGCAGTCCTGGTGATGGGGACAGAGCAATCCAGCAGCAGCAGTGACCTGACCACAGCCTGACTTAGCTGGGGGATTTTATCACTCCAGGATCTGAATGTGGAATGCCGAGGAGGCTTTGTGTCAGTGCTGCCATCCACGGAAACAGACAACTGGCTTTGAAAGAACAGCCAGGCTGGGAGCCCGGGCCAGCCAGTGCCTCTCTCTGGGTGCCTGATGGATGCCCTGGCTGTGGCTGTGCCCAGAGCTGAGAGCAAAGCCACACGGAGCTAATCCTGATTAGCCATGGCTCAAAGGGTGACGGCTCTGCCCTTGAACCTGGAGAGGGAAGTGGTGGTGGCCGATCCAGCAAACCCATTTGTTACCTCTTGCTGCTTCCCAGCTGCCGGGCTCGGCAGAGCAGATGGATGCCAGGATTAGGATTATGTAGCACCTCTGCTGCTCCTCGCTGCCTTCTCCTGGCACCTGGGCTCTGCCCCGATGGACAGGAGGGTGTGGGGAGAAGTGCTCCAGGGATTCCAGAGGGGCTGCCCGTGATGTTAACCAGATCCCAGGCAGGCAAAAGGAATTGCTCCCCAGGGAAAATCCCATGTCACAGGCATGAGAAGGAATTTTGTCACCTGGGCTGACGGTTTGAAGGTGGGCAGGGACAGGCACAGCAACCCTGCACCCTTCTGGAGTCTGGTGGGGTTGTTGAGGAGCAGCGAACGCCTTCCACAGCCCTTTTCCCAGGGAATATCAGGGCTCCTTACAGACAAGGGAATGGAAAAGGTGGGGTTCCCTCCAGGGATGGAGGGGCAGGCCTTGTGCTCTGGACCTTTTCAGCTGTGCAGCAGCGCTGGCAATGCTGAGCCAGCTGTTGGCAGCTGGACCCTCCAGCTCATGGCAGCTTCTCACCAGCACAGCAGCTGCTGCCTCTGCCTCTGTGGCTGCCTCACAACACATGTGGCTCCTTCTACCCAAAAAAACCTGCTTGCCCAGCTGAGGAGAAAAGGGTTCAAGGCTTTTGCAGTCCTGGGGAGGGAAAAAAATTCTCAGAGTGGTGCTTTTCCACATCACTTTTAGTCTGTTTGTTCCCATGGGTGTCAGGAATTCTTTCAGTTTTGCTCAATCAGAGGAGACAAGAAGCAGGCAGATTTTAACTCCTTTTTCTCACAGTTCACCATAACTCCAAGACTCCACGAAACTCTGTGACTGGAAATTTCCAAAGTGCTATTTTTGCAGTCCTTTGTCCCTGGATGAAACATCTCATTTTAAACCATGCAGAAGCCCAGTTTCGGAAGGATTTGCCCCAGTGTCCAATCTTTCCAAGAGTGGCCTAGTTCAGCCTTCCAGAGCTGGTTTTAGTGAGTCCTGGACTTGGATTTTTGCCCTGCTGCACACACTTTATATTTTATGCAACAAGAGATCTGAATTTTGCTTTGCAGACACCTCTTTCCTCCACCCAAATGCTTCCCCATTATTTATTTTTGATTTTTCAGCACCTGCTTCAGCTTCTAACTACAAAGCAGCTTCAGGCACCAAACCCAAAGTAGCACTGGATCCCCATATCCGGCTCAAGGATGGAAAACTGGAACTGGTAAGTGGCAGGGTCCCTCTCCCCAAAGCAGGGTCTCCTCCTTGTGCACTGTGCAGGAAATAGTCCATTCTTCAGCTGAGTTTGCTGGAGGCTGAGTCCAACCTCCGAAAGTAAAGAGGGTGAAACATCCTGGCTGTGTCCAAAGGGGCATTTAAACATTCCT
Organism: Mohoua ochrocephala; assembly: GCA_013398855.1. Lineage (NCBI taxonomy): Eukaryota > Metazoa > Chordata > Aves > Passeriformes > Acanthizidae > Mohoua > Mohoua ochrocephala. The sequence continues at coordinate 67,865 of VZTA01023390.1, read as the reverse complement.
TGGCTCATCTTGGCTGTTTCCCAGTGCTCCATGAAGCTCCAGAAGTCTTCTCCTGGCAGCTGCACCTCCCTTGGACATCATGCCATTGGCTAAGGTTGTGCCCTCCAAACTTTTTGGTGCTGCTGTCACTGCTGGGGTGACCTCAGGCAGCCTGGCGTGGGTGAAGGAAGGCTGAGACAGGAGATATCTCACCGAGGAGCCATTCAGAACCGCTGATTCTTCCATCATTTTATGGAAAACACATTCCATGGGCACGGAGCAGAGCTGCCCATTTGCTCACCGAGACCCTAGTGAGGGGCAGGGTGTCTCGGGGGGCCCTGTCCCAGTCTGGCACCTTGGGTTCTTCTGGCGTTTGAGGGGGGGGATGTGGGGACAGAGCCCTTTGTGCGGGGCCGGGGACGGCTCGGAGGCCCCGATGTGACGAACATCTGCTGCCACCCGACGGCAGCACAGCGCGCTCGGGAGCTGCTCTCCTGAGCCTGCGTAATTCTCCTAAAGCGGCACAGGGATGGATGAGGATGAGGAGCACAGCGACCTCTGCTCCTCACGGGGACAAAGCGGCTCCTCTGGGCTGACAGGAGCAGAACGCTTGGGTTCCCTTTCAAAAGCCTGCGTTAGGCGCGGGCGGCTGCAGCGGTGACGCGGTGGGGAGGGGGGGTGACACCGAGCGGCACTGCCCGAGGGGGCTTTGGGGTGGCCAACCCCGCCAACATCCTAAAGTCTGGGAGCCCGCAGCACTGCCTTGCACAGGGGTGGAGGAGCAGGAGGTGGGACTCGAACGGGGCAGCAGATGGATCCCAGGGAATTGCTGGTGCTGGAAGCGTGAGCGAGGGTCCCTCCGCACCCCTTCCCAGGGAACTGGGAGGTGCTGGGAGCAGGAGCTGTGTGTGCAGCCCGGCACACGTGAGCGTTTCACTCGGGCTCTTTCCCAGAGTCTGCTGGGCTCGACTTTGTCTTTTAAAAGCTTTCGGTTGCTGCTGCCAGCAGGGAAGTGGGGCTTGCACAGGTTTATCTGCTTCTGTGTGCTGCGCTGTGCTGCCCTGGGGTTGAACTGATAAATATCAACAGAAGTTAGGGCATCAGGAGTAATGAGAGAGCAAAACACGCAGCGGAGGAGCAGAATGTTTGAATGTCTCCTCTCTCCATGGGAAACACTCTGTTAATAGCTGTTACCTTCCTGGTCCCAAACACCATTTCTGGGCACTAAGAGAAAGGAGAGGCTGAGCTCTTGCCAGCTGATTCTTGCTAAAACTCCACTGGCTTTTGATAACAGTCCTGAAAGCTCATCAGAGCTGCAAATCTGACTGCAGATAAAATGTTCTTGGAGGGACGTGAACCTGTGTTCAGGAACAGACATTTCTGTAGGTGTGCAGCAAAGGAGAGACTGCAAATCCAATCCAAACCCCTCCTTTGCCCGGAGAAACCCAGCACCAAGTGTCTCCCCAGCGCTTACCCCAAAGAGGTGCTTTTCCAGTATTTTTCTTTTTAAAGGCTCCTTGTTTCTGCTCAAGGTTCTGCAGTACCTCGGTCTGGATGTGACCGAGGAGAAGAAGAGGCAGCTCCGGCAAAGCCTGACCACAGACTCGCAGGGGACGGTGGCCTACGGAGGTGAGCAGGAGCTCTGCCCACGGGGGATCTGTCATTTCTGTGGGCCTTCACTGGCAGCTAAAAAGGGCAACAAGTGGCAGGTGAGACACCTGCCTGGCTGGGGATGGAGCCTGCGAAGAGGGAAGGTCACCAACACAAAAGAAGGCATTCTGTAGAATCATGGAATCCTGGAATGGTTTGCGTTGGAAGGGACCTCAAAATTCATCTCATTCCACCAGACACCTTCCACTATCCTGGGCTGCTCCAAGCCCCGTCCAACCTGGCCTTGGACACTGCCAGGGATCCAGGGGCAGCCACAGCTTCTCTGGGCACCCTGTGCCAGGGCCTCGCTGCCCTCACAGAGAAGAATTTCTTCCTAACATCTAATCTGAACCTACTCTCCGTCAGTTTAAAGCCATTCCCATTGTCCTATCATAGGTAAAATCAGACTAAAAGGAAGTTGGTGCAAGGACTTACTTCCCTTAAAATCCCAGCTTTCCTAGCAGGAACTGGCCAGAGGAGACACAGAAAATAAAAGCCAGTTCTGCTTTCTGTGGCCTTCCAGAGCACGTCTGGCCCACAGGGTCTGATCCCCAGAAGGCTTTCAGCAAAAATCCCAAAGCATCAGCAATGTCCCCACCAGAGAGAGCAGTCACAAGGCACCTGGATCAATGTTTTGTGCAGAGTGAGGGATGGGCCACAGAGCCACGGCCCCCTCCTACGAGTGACCGGCGCCGTAGTTTGTGGCAACAGAAATAAGGATGATTGGGGGTGTTTAGGAAATGTGCTGCTTTTGCAGAGAGACTCTGGCTCCTGCTGCAGCCCAGGGACCCAGCACCACCCAGAGGGACCGTGTGAACCTCATGGAGTCCAACAAGGCCAAGCGCATGTCCTGCACCTGGGGCAGGGCAATCTCAAGCACAAACCCAAGCTGGGCAGGGAATGGATTGAGAGCAGCCCTGGGGGAAGGATTTGGGGTGCTGGAGGATGAGAGCTGGCCATGGCCCAGCCATGAGCACCCACAAACCCCCCCTGTGCTGGGCTGAGCCCCAGCGTGGGCAGCAGGGGAGGGGGAGATTCTGCCCCCTCAGGTGAGACCCCACCTGCAGAGCTGCCTCCAGCTTGGGAGCCCCTTCCAGGGCCTAAAGGGGCTCCAGGAGAGCTGGAGAGGGACTGGGGACAAGGGCCTGGAGGGACAGGACCCAGGGAATGGCTTCCCACTGCCAGAGGACAGGGATGGATGGGATATTGGGAAGGAATTGTTCCCTCTGAGGGTGGGGAGGCCCTGGCACAGGGTGCCCAGAGAAGCTGTGGCTGCCCCTGGATCCCTGGCAGTGTCCAAGGCCAGGTTGGACACTGGGGCTTGGAGCAGCCTGGGCTAGTGGAAGGTGTCCCTGCCCATGGCAGGGGGTGGGATGAGATCATCTTTATGGTCCCTTTGTGCCCAAACCATTCCACGTTTCTGTGATTCTGTGACTGGAAGCTCTGGAACCCTGGTGCCACCTCCCCAATGGCCCCCACCTGTCCCAGGCAGCCCCTTCTGCTGTGCTTTCCTTCACGTCTGAAAGCAAAATGAATGTGGATTTTCAGACTTGTCAATTGAACACCTTTTCTAAGTGCTGAACTCACTGAGTTGTCTTTTTGTTTAAATCAGCAGCATGAGAAATGGCAGCAGGTGCCTTTTGTCGGGGAAATGTGGGTTTAGCTTAAATTTTTAAAACTTTCAGAACCACAGTCGTGAAAACTCCCCTGTGAAAACATCTGGGGTTTTCTGGGTTTTAAAAGTGTAGGGTTTTTCAGTTGGATGAGAAACAGGAGTCTGATAAAGACTGTCAGCAACTCATGTAAGCTTGCTGGGATTGCTGAGGAACCCAGGATTATTAGAGAAAGCTGTCTGGCATCTCCAAACTCTGTTCAGCACCAGTGGATGGCCCCAAAATCAGTGGAATTTTCTCCTAACACACAGAAAATTTTCTCTTTTAGCCTGGTAAAAACCGATTGTTTCTCACAGATGTTCTCCAAGCACTCAGGGATCTGATGCAGGAGGAGCTGGACGAGGCTGGTCTGGATTCCAGCTCCGTGCTCTTCACTCAGCACGAAGTGGCCAATTTGCTGGATACGTCGGCTTTCCACTCCCCGGTCAGTCACCCCAAAGCTCTTCTACATCGAATCCATCAATCTGCTGCATAAAATCCATGGAATTCCGAGATGGGAAAAGCTAAATTACCATTTTCTGGTTGTTCTAGAGTTAGAAAGACAAGGCAGAACTGTTCATTTATCATCTTGTTTACAGGAAATTCTAAAAAAGACCTCAAACTTCCCTTTTTTAATAAGGAAATAACAGTGTCTACGGGATAATATGAGGAAGCAGCCTGGCAGTTATGCAGAGGGAAAAATAGCAATAATTAATCAATTCTGAGTAATTTCATTTGCTTCACGAGGTGAAAATTCACTGCTGCTCAGCTATTTCAGCAAGGATGGGGATCAGAGAGTGAAATTATGTGGGGCAAAAAGAACCATCTTGGAGCTGAATTATTTCATGTGCCTTTAGATCTGTTGCATGAAAATGCTGGCTGCTTTTTGGGGCGATTTTGATTCAATGTGTGATGAGTCCGTCCCTCTCCTTGCAGACCTTTGACTCTCTCAACTGCAACGGCAACGAGGACCTGGAGCAGCTGCAGCTGGAGATGACGGATCTGCGGCACGAAGTCCGAAGGCTGAAGGTGGAGCCTCCCCTGGGAGCAGATTTCTTGGCTGGGGCCTTCTGCTGTAGCTCTCCACGGGGGTAATGGGGTGGCCTGTCCCTCTGGAGAAGTCACCAGTTGGCATTCTGTGCATTCCTCGTCACACAGGAGCCTCTCACCCTCCACTCTCCTTAATTGCCTCTTTCTCGCTCTCGACCTCAAAGGAGAGCTTATTTGTACTCAAAGCATGCAGTCCCTTCTCAGCAGGGAGTTAATACATTTAAAAGCAGCTCTCGTTAAGAATTCCAGCCCGTGATTAACAGAAGCAGCACCTGTCCTCTCACCCTCACCTGGCTGTCAGCACCTCGGCTGTGTCCAGGTGGAATTCTGCGGGTCACAGCCCTAAAAGCTCTCCCTGTGGGGGGCAAAGTGCACAGAACTTCTGTAAAATAATATTCTGGTGGGTAGGGGCATTCTAGAGAATGTCCTGTCATTTGTTGCTTCTAATCTGGTGAAAACATTTCCCCCCCAGTCTCTCCTGAAAGAAGTGGAGAACAGCAAGAAGTCGATGGAGGATGAGCTTCAGAGGCTGAACCAAGTGAGTGAAGGGATTTCTGGGGTGCTCGGGGTGGGTTTGGGGGTTGGCAGCCCAGGGGGACGTGGTGTGTTCATCAGAAGTTCCGGGTGCCTGCAGAAAGCGCTGGGGTTCCTGTCGGAGAACCGGACACTGCACAGCAAACTGCAGATGGCCGAGGTGGTGCAGAGACAGGCTCACAGCGCCGAGCAGGACTACGAGGAAGTGATCCACCTGCTGGAGGCTGAAATTGCAGAACTGAAGATGCAGCTGGCGGGGAAAAAAGCAAAACACGTCTCTGAAATAGAGGTAATGCAACCCCTCAGTGTGGGGAAACCCACAACCCTGCAGAGTCTTCTGCGGGTTCACAGAGTCATGGAATGATTTGGGCCAGAAGGGACCATAAAGCTCCATCTCATTCCATTCCAACCCCCTGCCATGGCCAGGGACACCTTCCACAACCCCAGGTTGTTCCAAGCCCCGTCCAACCTGACCTTGGACACTTCCAGGGATGAGGCAGCCACAACTAAGGTCACCCCCCTTCTACTTACACAGGAGAAAATGGAATAGCACAAAGATCATTTGTTGTGTGGGACCACAAGGCCAACACAGTCTCTGGGTCTGTTACAATTTGTCTGACTTCCACTGTCCCTTCCCAAAGGACGCTGCTTTTGCTCGTAGCAAATGTCACAAACTGTTGCTTCCAAAAGCCAAGGCTGGAGCATCACCACCACCTTTCTCCTCCTCCTGTGTCCCTGCCTCAGGAGGACATCCTGGAGCTGAAGAGGCAGCTGTCCCTGGCTGATGGCCAGCTACGAAAATCCGAAGTCTCGCAGAAGCGCCTGGAGATCTGCAACAGGAAACTGCTCCTGTTTGTGCAGGTGAGGTGTGGAACTGCCCCGCTGCCGCCGCCGCAGCAGCACCGCGGCCTCTTTCCTTCAGGTTTTGCAAGTCCGATCAACTTCATGCTCCAGAGGCAAGAGGGGTTTTTTTTTCCCTGTCTCACCCTAAAAAGTCACTGTCTGTTGGTTAGGAGGAAGCAGGGAACGAGCTCAGATCTCCTCACATCCCTGGGAGCGATGCAAACTCCGTGGTGCAGGTTTTGCTGGTGGCTCTGCTCTCCCTGGCTCCCTGTGCTGAGGCCACTCCAGGAGCTCTGCTGTCAAAATCATCCGTGCTCCCCTTCCCTTGGTACAGCTGAGGGTTGCTTCTCTGTAAATAGGAACCTGGAGAGTGGTTTTGCTCTTCCAGTGCTTTTTCCCGTCCAAATTTCCAGCAAAATCTCACAGTTTAGTCTTTCAATTGGCTGTTTTTCCACTTCATTCCCTAGACTGGGAATACCAGGATGTGTAATTAGTAAACTGGCCAGCATGGGAAGCATTGGTACTCAGTGTATCTGCTGTGGCTACTGGTGGCCTGTCCCAAGGACTCTTGGAATCAAGCAGAAACAGTGGAGCAAAAGGAAATGTAGAGGCTGTGTCCTGTGCTCCAGAGAAGGAAGAATTAAATGCCTCCAGAGCTTCAGCACTATGTGCTGGAGCCTGTGCAGTTTGGGGTCAGGCTTTGGATATGGATCTCACTTGACCCCAGGGTCAAACATCACAGGATTTTGAGCACTGGAGCAAAATATCTTCCTTTTTTCTCCACCCCTCAGTAGTGCTGAAGAAGTCATGAACCATGCATGGTAATGAGAGCTTACACGTGCAGGTCCAGCCCGGGAGCCAGGGGCTGCTGGCAGCAATGATCACTGACATGCAGCCTGCAAAATTATTCCTTGGAAGAGGATTTTTGTGTTGCATTTCATGTATTTTAGCAGCGGTATTAAAATGCAGAATTCAGATGTGTCTGTAGATTCACGAGTGCTGCCTGAGCTGCAAAAGGCCTTGAGATATTCGCTTCAAGGGCAATGAATAAGCAGAAGCTGATTACTGTCATATTAAATCTGATCATCAGGAAAAACCCATGGGGTTTGTTCTCAGGAATTATTCATTCCTACAAGTTTGAAATCTTTTTTTTTTTTTTTTTTTCTGTTGCATGGCAGAACGTTCACAAGGTCCTGAGCACACACAGTCATTTACCAGATGAGAAAAGGTAGGAGATGGCTTCTGGGAATGGTGAACAGCAACATGAAATGTCCTTTTCTGACCTTTCTCAGGGGAAGGTGCTTCACACGTAATCTACCCAGAGTTTCTAAACATACTTTCACTTTGGAAGTGAAACCATGGGAGAAAGATGATCTGGGGGCTGCTGGTGGGTTGGTGCTGGGGGGGGTTGGCCTCTGTTCAGGCTTTTTTTTTGGAGTGAGCAGCTGAAACTCTGCTCTGGTTAAATTGCTCTTGTCAGCAGAGACCCCATGCAGGTTGTTTCAGAGCAGCAGAATTTTGACCCACCTGCTTTTCCAAACATAACCCGGGTTTTGGCTCCAGGGCCACATCCTTTTTTATCAGCAGTTAGAGTAGACAGAGTGTAAGCAAGGAGCTCACAAGGCTCTCAGCTGCACGAATGGCTGCAGAAACAGAGCTCAGGCTTCTGGACTGCCCTCCAACCTGAGCCTATCTCCTATCACCTGGGCACAAACGTATCACAACTCTATGTGTGTTTTTAACTGATTAAATCATTGAGAAGTCACTGTCCCATCGATAATGACCAGCCCCTTTAAAACACCACTTCTCAAGAGGGATGGAAATCAGTTTTTAAGTTTCCAAGTTGGTTATTTCTAATATAACAAGGGGGAAATGCTCTTGACAAATTCTAAAGAATACTTTGCTGTTTGTCTGTAACAAAGCAATGCAAGTATGTCTGACAGACACTTGAATGCTGAGGGATGGAGATGCAATGCCCCAAACACACAGAATTTACGTAGCACATCCTTCCTGAGAGGCTGGCCAGGATTGTCAATGACCATTCTCTGACAGAAGTATTGATGGCACTTTCCGTATTTATAAGCGTCAACCATGAAACAGAAGAGGATAAAACAGATGCAGTCTCAGACACATCTCTTCCATCTTCAGATCTTGTTGACCTTTTGCTATCAGAAGCTAAAGAACTGTTAGCGCCAATCCTCTCCAACAAGGACGGTAAGCACTAAATTACCTGGAGAAACCTCAATCCCAGCAAGTCTCAGGGATCTCTGTCAGTGGTATTGACAGTTTCCAGCACCTTCCATGTTTTTCCATACCAGCTGAGCCTCCCTGACTCTCTCACGCTCACTGAGGTGTAATTGCCCTCCCTATATCCATGTGACTCATCTCTGAATCTGCAATGCAGACTCGCAGGGTACGGAGTCAAAGACTTGTGCCCAGGGCCAGAGGAAAGGTGTTTATCCAGAGGGAAAAATCCCTGACAGGCAGGAGGATGGTTTCACAGAATCATTGAAATGCTGCTTGAAAGGGACTGCTGGAGATCAGATCTTCTGCTCCAGGTGGGACCACCCCAGTGGAGGAGATCTGCAGTGGGTTTAGCCTGGCAGGATGGAGATCCACAGCCTTGCTGGACGGTGTTCCCTCACTGCTCTGGGACAAAGACCTGCCCAGCGCCCAGCCTGAGCTCCCCCAGGGGCAGCCTGTGGCCACTGCCCCCGGTTCCACTGGCTGCACTGCCAAGAACAGCTCGGCTCCAGCAGCCTTTCATTGCCCCTGACGTAGCAGTGGGGGCTGTGAAGTTGCCTCTTGGCCTCCTCTTTGCCAGGCTAAACAAGCCCAGCTCCCTCAGCCCTGCCCAGCCTCTCCCTGCAGGCCTGGGGCTTCCCTTGCTGGACCCTGGCCAGTTTCCCAGTAGCTTTAAACCCAGGATCCAAACTTTCCTTACACCATCCCTGTACAACTACAGCAATGCTGAGCAGAAGGGAGCAGTCACCTCCCCGTTTCCCTGGAGTACAAACCAGCCACGCTCCCTTTTCCTCACGTGCCTGTGAGGAAATCAGGGAACAGGTATCCAGCTCCATGGGAGTCTGGATTAACTCTCCCAGTCTGGGACTCTGAGCTGGTCCATGAGCCATAAACTTTCCTTGGCAGCGATTATTTGACCCTGCTTGTCTGTTCACACACAAAATGAGTGTCTGACCTCCTCAGTGTCACGTCCAGGTGAATGCACAGCCCCAAACAGGTGCCCAGTCCTTGCTCTTTGATGCTATTCACCAACTCGGCGTGGCCATGGCCCAGCACTGGCTTTGTCTCAAAGCACAGGACACAAAGGAAATAATTGCAGCCTTTCGGGTGCACCTCTGGTTTACGAGCGCTGTCAGCATTTTCTGAGTTCCTGCCCCATTTAAATGGGCATTTTCATAATGCAGCAGCACGGCCTGCACTGGGCATGTTCTCCTCACTAACACTTGGCTCTGTGCTTCCATCTGCAGCTCTGCCATGGGACAGGGACCAGTGCCTGCCTGCTGAAGGGATCCCAAATTACAAGGAGTAGGTGTCAAAACTGCCGTGGTCTGTAATTTGGACAACACACATACTAAAAATTCCTGTTTGTTTCGTTGGGGTTTTTTAACCGAAACTGTTGCTTGACAACTTTTGATCAGACAGTCTAGGAGAGGCCTCCAGATGGCCATGACAGAGAAATACTGTGAAATTCCTAGACAGCAAGAGACTTCCCGCCCTGCACGGTGTGAATTCCTGGATTCCTCTTTTGCTGTATAAAATGCCGGTTTTCCTTCAGGCCAGATGGGAATTTGTGGTTCTGTGGCTTGTCTGGCTGGCATTTTTCATAGTGAGGTCTGTGTAAGGGAAAAAGCATCACTGAATACGTTAAATCTTTTATGTGGCGGTATCGAGATGCTGTGAAGCTCCAGACAAGGAGAGCAGGATGACATGGCTTTGTTTGGACCTTCAATTGTTAAATTTCCCTGAACCCTCTCAAATGGCTTATGTTTAACAGAGCCATTTCCTAAAGTTATCTGAAAGGGCACTTTGAGACCTAAATGTCTCCTACCGCTTCCTTAGCTTAACTCAACCTGAAGATCTGCCAGCACAGTTTTTTGTTTAGGTACAAAGTACCTGTCTGCAAATGATAATTTCAAGGTTATGAAAAGCATTTTCAGACAAAACAGGCGGCCTGCACAGTCTAACCGGGCAAGATCTGGGGCTTCCTCTTCTTTCCTAAATAACCAGTGCTGTTTTCCCATTATCCTCTGTGTCCTTCTGAGGACATATTAAGGCATATTTCTACCTAAGGCATATCTCTCCTTTTCAGCCACCTCCATCAGAAGACCACGTGGCCCCCTCCTGCAGGCCAGACCAAGAGCGACCAACCACAGCCACCGAGCCCAACGGAACTGCCTAAGAAGCCGACATAAACATCCCACGGCTTGGTGGTGCCCCGAACCACGGCCATCCATCCCATGGGAGATGGGAAAGACACCCCCCAGGCACCTCAGCTTCCAGGCAAAGCAGACTGAGAACAAGCTTTCTGACACAAGACTAATTCTTCCTAACCATCCAAGACTTTTTCAGCAACCTCCCCTGCGCGTCTACCTCCGAGTTATCGTACAAGGCTTTTTGCTCACGGTTTTGCAGCTTTATAGGAAAAATATTCTCAAGAGGCTACAGAGGCCTGAATTTCAGTGGCAGCCTTTTAGAGCTTGTATTCTGGGTAGTATGAATGTACCCGAGGGACTCGGGGGTCTCCAACAGATCCCTTTTGGTATTTCAGACGGAAAACCAAAGTCTATTTAGTGACTGTAATCAAAGCAGCTTCATCCGTAGTGTCCTAGCTGTCTTGGGATAGGTACTTCTCTTTTTATTCTTTTTGTATAGCTTATCCCAGCTGCAGTGCTTGACGTGGGAAGCAGCACCTCAGGCAGTTGTTGGCCAGAGTGCAGGACAGCCAGCGGGACGCGGCGCTGGACACCGAGCCCTCCCTGGAACGCGGGGCGGGAGCATAGTGAGCATAGCTCGGCAAAGGTCCCCGGTGTCACTGGGAAACGAGATCCACACGGTGCAATGCTGAGACAGCAGTGACTGGGGAGCAGATCTGAGGTGGGCAGAGGTCTGGAAAATAAAATGGAAACACTCCTCGCACGGAGTTTGCTCTCTGGGTTCTGATTGCAGCTGCTGCGTTCAGCGTCTCGCAGACAAAGACACAGCCTGAGACCATTTTCCCTCCCTCTTATTTTGGCAGCTCCTAGGGAGATGCATTGAGAAGTTGCAGGAAAATGGGGTACAATCTGGCCTTTACAAATAATTTGTTAAGATTACTTCAAATCTTCTTTGTGGGGGTTCAAAGCATGTGGATCCTTTATAGTCTAAATTAAAGGCTTAGGAAAAATCATGACCCTCACCAGTATCTCCTGCACTCGAGGTATCACTGCACTGCTAAACCAGCAACTGTGTGGTGGAATATAAATAACCAGTCTGAAATTTTGGGTAAACTTAATTTCATAGCTCGGGGTAAATGAAATCTTGAGAGTGCAGACCTCAGAATATAAATTAAAGGACTTCTGTTAAAAGGAAATATAATCCTTTGGACCGGTCACAAGGAATATTGCCAGGAAGGAGAAAATATTCATCATCAACACATCTTCTGTGTTTAATAGCTCATTCCCCAATGCTCTCTGCTGTGATGGAATGATAGCAAATCCTGCTGTTACCTGTGGGTTCGGCCCTATGGCTTTGTTCTCATCTCCCGTGTTACACAGACAGGTAAGAGGTGCACACAGCAAAATCCAGTCTCACCAGTCTGGTGTACCCTGACTCTGGAAAAACACCTCCAGTTCCCCTGGGGTTACCCAGCAGATCCCAATCTGGTTCTGGCAGGGTCTCTTCAAAAGCATTTGGCTGGAGGTGGCATCCTAGGGAGACGTCTCCAGCCACTGCTTGTCGTGCTCGTCAGGGAACAGCACGAACAGGATTTTGGGAAGGAGCAGGTTTTGGGCTGTGCCATGTCATTTCACATACCCAATGGCACCTGAGACACCTGGGAGAAAAGGGGAGAGTTATGGGGAAAACACAGCTGTTTAGGCTGCGCTTAATCAGCTGGAAAATCATCAATCTTGTGGAAATCAGAAGTTTCAATACCAGCTCTGACAATCACGGAATACTTTTCTCAAAACACGAGTATTGAACTCCACCTTCCTGAGTGCTGAAAAGGCACAGGCCAGTGCTGTCCCGGCAGGGACCAGTTACATGGTCTGAAAGAGAGATCCTTGATGCTGCTTCCATAGTCTGTGTTATTCCACAGATCTGTCTTTTAAGGTCCCAAGGAAGGAGGTTTTGTATAAAAGCATCACAGCGGGTGAGGGCTTGGATGAGACAAGCACTGTGCAGTTGGTGCTGGCACCTGGCAAGGGGTGGGAACAAAGGGATGCTGCCCCAAGGCCGCTGTATTTGGGGTCTCCTGTGTCTGTTATCACAAGAGCTGTGAAGTTCTTAAATATCCCCAACAGCTCTGTGCTCTCAGCTTCCCGGCAGCCCCTCTGGAAAGGAAATCCTCCGTGTTCCCATCAGCCACTGGAGAGCCTCACGTCAAACAAGGATCGAGCATTATGTGCTTCCCAAAGCTTTCATGCTTCTCCGCTGGTTTCCAATATTTCCTTTGAATTCCCCATATTCCTTTTGCCTTTGCTCCCAGCCCAGCAGACTTCCCTCTCTCTGTGAACCCCGCTGTTCCCAACGCCACCTCTGCAGAGCTGTGCTCAGAGCTAAGCTCTGACGGGAGCTGTGCTCCTGGAGGTGACGCTGATTTCGGTGACCCAGAATAACAAACCTGTGTCGGGCTTTACTCCCAGGCAAGGGGAATTAGGCAGAGCTCAGCCAGTCACGGGGCGACATCTCCTCACAGAACCACCGAGAGGCAAAAGGGGAAATGCGCAAAGGAACAAACAGCAGGGAAAGAGAAGTTATTTAAATAGGATGTTCTTCATTCACGCAGGGCCTGCCTAGCACTCCACAAGAGACCTGAATTCTGGATTAATTTGCAAGACTTTTGGCTTGCTTGTAAGGTTGTGGAGATGTGCTGCTGTCACAATGTGCTCTGTTTGTCTCAGAGAATCTGCCTCAGAGGGTCCCAGCATGACTGCACAGAAATGAGAAGGAGTATCTGTGACAAAAATGAGACCTGAACGGTATTAGATCTTCCTGAGTGACCTTCCAGATCCTGAAGGGATCCTGTAAGAAAGATGGAGGGGGATTTTTTACAAGAGCATGTAGTGACAGGACAAAGGAGAAGGGCTTCACACTGACAGAGAGTAGGTTTAGATTAGATAGCAGGAAAAACTTTCCTGGGAGGGTGGGGAGGCCCTGGCACAGGGTGCCCAGAGAAGCTGTGGCTGCCCCTGGATCTCTGGCAGTGCCCAAGGCCAGGTTGGACAATGGGGCTTGGAGCAGCCTGGGCTAGTGGAAGGTGTCCCTGCCCATGGCAGGGGGCGGGATGAGATGAGGTTTAAGGGTCCTTCCAACCCCACCCATTCTATGTTTCCATGATTCTATGATAGGCTGGAAAATGGTAAATATTTTATGAGCCAAAATGCAGAGAGACCCCCATTAACAGAGCACGTCAACACACTGCAGCTGATAAACTCAAAAAGATGCATTTAAAGAGCATCAGCGGGATCAGCTGTTGAGCTGGAAGCTTTGGGGGTTAAACATCACTGGTGGGGTGGGTTTATTTTGTATTTCTGTATTATGCAAAGCAGAAATTCAATCCTTAGCTGCTGGTGGGCCAGAGGGTGGGAGACCCCTCTGCCTCACAAAATAAACCAAACCAGGATGAGGATCAATTTTAACAGCTGCAGAAGCAGGGAAGGCGGGGCAGGGAGCCACCTCGGCGTTCTCTCGGAAGGTGCATGGAGCAGAGCCATTAGCACATCGTTCATCTGCAGTCCCGCGGGGAAAGGAACCCAATCTAAGCCTGCTGGACTCGAGCTCATTTAGGTCTCCAGTTTCATCCCTGCGGTAATCTCTGCCATCTCGCCGTGTGACCTTGGGCAGCACATTTCATCTCGGTTTTGCACCAAAAAACAAACGGGACTGAGAGTGGCAGGGGGAAGGCAAAGCCCTACAGATCCATGGGATAAGGGGGCAACCTCCTGGCACAAGGAGGTCTGCGAGGGCTGTGGGACTGGGTACTGCTGATCTGTTTTCAGTCAAGAAAGCCTCAATATTTCAACTTTTCCTGGCTCTCAGAACAGCAGACCCAGCTTTTGCTCAGCTTTGGTGAAACAGAGGGAGGTGAAGTGCTTAAAAGGTGTCTTTACAGAGGTGGGCTCCAGCTCAGGACGGTGCAGTGGAGTAGGCTGGTGTGTCTATCCCAGGGCTGGTGTGTCTATCCCAGTGCTGGTGTGTCTATCCCAGGGCTGGTGTGTCTATCCCAGTGCTGGTGTGTCTGTCCCAGTGCTGGTGTGTCTATCCCAGTGCTGGTGCTGGTGTGTCTATCCCAGTGCTGGTGTGTCTATCCCAG
>VZTA01023390.1:1237-49528 GCA_013398855.1 Mohoua ochrocephala | reverse complement strand
CCTGGGGGGAGTGGGGCGGACGCCGGCTGAGGGGCGGGCGGGGCTCGCTTCAGGTGGGCTGAGCCCTGGAGGGGGCTGCGAGTGGGACCCCGGCATCAGCCCCGGCGGCTCCGGGAGCCGGGCACGCCGAGCTCCCCGGGGGCTCGGGGTTCAGCAGATCTGCCCTGAAACTAGCCCTGAAGCATCTGTAAACTCAAAGGGTGACCCTGATCAGTGACTGTTAAATGCATTGATGCATTTAACAGGTTGCCCAGAGAAGCTGTGGCTGCCCCTGGATCCCTGGCAGTGCCCAAGGCCAGGTTGGACAGGGCTTGGAGCAGCCTGGGACAGTGGAAGGTGTCCCTGCTGATGGCAGGGGGTGGAACTGGATGGGCTTTAAGGTCCCTTCCAAACCATTCTGTGATTCCATGTTTTCAAGTCAGCTTCTAGGTGAACCAAGTATGTTCTCTGGGTCACTTGGCTTAACTCCTCCGAGCAGTAAAATTGGTTTGTAGATGGTGAGAAGGCGCTTGTGTTGATGGCACCGCTTATCTGGTGGGGCTGATGGCAGCCATGCTCTGCTCAAAGAAAATACAGCTGCAAACTTCACTCAGGGCAGGCTGAAACACTTTGCTGGTGCTTTGTTGCACTGTCGAGTGAGCTGCTGCCTGGGTCTACTCTTGATTTACACAATGAACTGAAGCATGGGGTCCTTGGCACAAGAAGGATATGGACTTGTTGGAGTGCGTCCAGAGGAGACCATGGAGATTCCCCGAGGGCTGGAGCCCCTCTGCTCTGGAGCCAGGCTGGGAGAGCTGAGGGTGTTCACCTGGAGAAGAGAAGGCTCCAGGGATACCTCAGAGCCCCTTCCAGGGCCTAAAAGGGCTCCAGAAGAGCTGGAGAGGGACTTAGGACACGGGCTGTGAGGTTGATGAGACCCTGGCACAGGGTGCCCAGAGCAGCTGTGGCTGCCCCTGGATCCCTGGCAGTGTCCAAGGCCAGGTTGGAGCACCCTGGGATAGGGGAAGGTGTCCCTGCCCATGGCAGGGGCTAAAACAAGATGGGCTTTAAGTTCCCTTCCAACCCAAACCATTCTGTGATTCTGTGTCTCCATTCTTAAATTGTATTTGAGAATTGAGCTATTTCCTACACTGTGGGTGGATAAATCAATGTGGTATGACTTCCTGTGGAGAAGTAAGGTGAGGAATGAAGGGCTTTCCTTCAGGAGTGCTTATCTCCTGCTGCAGGCTGGCAAATATCAGGGAGTTGATGTGTTGCTGTGCATGAAAGTCCCATGGCGATTCTTTGGTGAGAAAATTACCTTATGAGATGGATGTGTGGAAATAGTGGGCACGGAGCTTGCCGTGATACACACATGGAAGAGAAACAGCTCTGAGGGCAGAGTGCTGGACGCTGTTCCCTTTCCTTCTTCCCCTGAGCCAAAAAGACTTCCTTATTGTGTGGTCAGGAATGTGTAAATGTTGCTGTTTGGGTGTTTGTGTTGCTTGTCTTTGGTTTTGATCCACGCCAGGGCTCCAGGTGCCTCTGCCAGCTGTAGGAGCAGTGCCCAGGCTCCACCTCAGCACAGTGACCTGCACCCTCCGTGCTGCTTCACCTGCTCCAGAGGTGTTTCTGGGGGGGCAAGATCAAGCCCTGCCTGGGCAGATGTCTGCTTCTAAAAGATGGTGAAGGTTTATTGTGGCACCGTTCCACCTTGAGGCTTCAAAAGACTTGTTCTTAAGTTCTTAGGTGGAAAAAGCTCTAATAAATATCCTACAGCTTGGTACCATGTTATTATCCTGCGTGTAAAGCCTCAATTACAATATCTCCCTAAGAGAAAGGGACTCCAGGCAGAGGAAATGTCACACACCTTTCTCTCCACCTTTCTCTAGAGGGGAGGAGGAAAGAATACAGCCCCGTGGAGTCCCCCTTTTCTAACTGGAAATGTCAGCTTAGCTGGGTGCCACAGCTGGCTTTCACATGGTGTAATGGTATTTCAGGAAGTCAAGAATCCTGCTATTTTCAGCAGTTCTTTGTCAAAAACAAAACAAAAAAAACCTGCTCAGTTCTCTTCAAGATGAAAAGCAGCCACCACAGGTGGGAGAAGTTAATAAAGTCACTTGCTGTCAGTTCCACATCCAACAGGCAGCTCCAGTGTGGAAGGAGCTGGCTGAGTTCTGTGCCTGGAGGAGAAGCAGGGCTGGGGGGGTTTGATTCAGGGCTTTCTGTGTATTTAATCTAGACACTCCGTTTCTGATTCCCAACCATCTGGCTGTATTCTGTCGAGTAAGCTGCTCCTACAAATAGCAGAATAGAAGTCTAGCATATGGAAAATCCCTCAGGTGCACAGTGGCTGATTCTAGATGAGAAGGAAGCACACAGTTAATGTCACTGCCTGTCCCTGTGCTGTGTGTAGCGACGTGTGTCCCTCACGGGAGCCCTCACAGGCCTGGCTCGTGTGTTGGGGGAGCTCTGCACACTGGGGTGCACCACTGCTGCTTCAGAATCCATTTCTGTGGAGTGCTCCCAGACTCACAGCAAGTGCCATCAGGGGTCCATATCCCTCCTCTTCCCACCTCCTTCCTCGGAGCACCCAGCAGGTGGATCTCGAGCTTGTAATGAACTCCCTCTGCTTGGTTCACAGAGGAGTTGCTGCGTGGGCTGCAGCAAAAGGGGTGCCCGGGGAGCTGAGGCTCTCAGGGCTCAGTGCTGTTGGCACAGGGTGTCACAGGATGCTTTGTGAAATGCGGTGGCTGCTGCTGTTTTCAGGTGTGCAAGAACTGAAATACTTTTAATATCTGCTTGGGTTGGTTAGGGTTGTTATTCTGGGATGGTTGTTAGTAGCCAGATTTGTCGCTTCGATGGATTGACAGCTCCAACCTCTGAGCTTTTATCAACCACTCTGGGCTTGGCCAGCTGGAATCCAGCCTCCTTCCTGGTGTTTCCCCATGGTGCTCCAGGTGTGCTCCACCTGTGGACTGGGGTTTCTGAGTGGTCATGCTGCAGTTCACTGGGTCACTGCTCTTCACCTGAGTTGGCTTTCCTAATATGTTTTCTTAGCCAGATGCAAATAGGAAGTCGAGCAGGGAGCCTGGGCCACGCTAGAGCTGGATGGATGTTTGAGGAGCAGACAGACATGCTCTCTGGTTGGGTGCTTTCTTTCTGGTGGTTGAATATACCTGTTCATAATTTGAGTGGAACACGAGATGACTTTAAAAACACACCTGTCTTTGGTGCTAAAGCCTTGGGAAGATGCACGTCTTGAGCTCATGTGGCCCAGGTGCCCCACCTGAGACTCTTTGTCCTTATCAGTGCTAATCATCACCTTCAGCTCAGTGTGCCGAGTAGCCACCTTTCACTGCCTTTTCTGATGGCTTTTTCCTTTTTTTCCCCAGGAATTATAGCAGGAGTCCCAGTTGCTTTGAGGAGCACAATGACCGTCTCACAGCTCTGTTTGGAGGAGAGGGTGTAGAAGGTCTGCTGCCACTGCACTCTCACGAGGTATGAAAGGTTTCTGGGGCAGGTGTGAGTTATCAGCTGTCATTTTTCCACAGCTTCCTGTAATAGTCACTGGCTCTCTTTCCCAGCCTTCCCTCAGCTGGAGAAGCACAGAGGCAATAAACCTGTGGCAGTCGGGTCCCGGAGCTGCCAGGGAGCAGTGGGGCTGTGTCCAAGCAGCACAGTTAAGGCTGCTGAGCTGCAGCTTGTGCCGTCCCACTGTTCTGTGGCTGGTGCCTCTGTTTCTGGGCTGTGCGTGATTCCAGACTGGTCTGTCCTGAGCCTTCCTGCTGTGGAGGTTTCTGACCTTCTCCTGCAGAGGTGTGGGAATTCCTGGTGTAGGAGGTGAGGTCAGAGCAAGCAGGATCCCAGCTAAATGTGCTTGACGAGGCTTCTCCCGCTCTATTTGCGCTCACGGGGAGGGTCCCCGCCCAGCCTAATCATGTTACAGGTCGTGTTCCAAGGTGCCCTGTGCCTCTTGGCTCAGGTATCCGATACCTGATAGCAGCCCGGGCTTCCTGGGGTGTGCTTGTCCTGCTCCTCTCGCTGCACTCTGGCTTGGATGCTCTGCTGGTAGCTTCTGTCTGCATTGACTGGCTTGGTGGGGACTGGTTTTGAGCACCAGTGAGACTGGGAGATCCAGCGAGTCCTGGCCTTTGCTCCTCGGGTAATGTGATCCTCTGCAGAGGAATTGTCTGATCGCTGGACCCTCTTTCTCCAAAAATCCCCTATTCTCAGGTACTCGAACTTTTAAAGTCCTTTTCCCCTCGCCCTTGCTTAGATTGTACAGTGTGATGGCATTTTGCAGCGGTTTTTGAGGGAGAGTCTGTTGCCTATTCATGTTTCACCTCTGGTTTTGGGCTGAAAATGTCAGGGATCCGTTGTCTGAGCGCTCTGACTGTTGAGTTCAGCGCTACACTGCGTCATGTTGCCGAGGGCTGTGTCTGCTCAGCAGTGGAATTTGAGTGGGGTGGAATGAGCACAGTGCCTCCAACCAGCCGTCCAGCCCTTTGTGTTCCTGATGTTCGTGGATGGTATTTGTAGGAGCAGCACAAAGGAATTCCTACAGGAATCGCAGAAAGCAACCTAATAACGCTTTCTGAAATGATTTGTGTACTTCCCTGGAGATGCTGGTTACTGATGCATGTTTGAGGGTTAAAACCCGGGCAGGAGAGTCTGAGGGAGGAATCCTGATGAGAACAGTGAGAGGTGGCTGGGAGCAGGGAAATGCTGAGGACGGGATTGTTCCCGTTGCCTGCAGTTCTTGCCTCAGTTCAGCTGGAACAGTGGGCATCCAGGCAGTGGGATGTGATTGCCAGCTTAGCATCAGGCATGTTCTTTCAGCATGCTGGTTCCTTTTCCTTCCTTTCAGCGAGCTAAAACAACTGAATCCTACTTGGTGCACAAAAACATTTAAAACACTGAGGTATGGGAAGCTGAAGCTTTCGATGAGAAAGATTTTGCCTAATGATTACAGATACAATGTAGGGAAGGGGCATAGGGGGAAGAATTGCCGTGGAAGCTCTGTGAGGCTCCTAAGACAGGCTCCTTCTCCAGAGTACAATTCATTCTGGCTTTCCGTACATTCTGGCTGTATTGTGCTTTAATTATCGTGAGTTTTGTTGGAGCTCCAAGTTGAATTTACTGCAGTAGTGTTGGGAATCAGCACAGGATGCTGGACACAGCACTGGACTGGGACTGCAGAGACTTGCCTCTGTCTCTGCCACTTACTAGGCAAGATATTCCACCTAATAAATCTCCTTCTCTCTCTTTGTAAGAAAGAGTTACAGCTTCTAGTAAGGGCTGTAAAAATTGCCTAGAATGTATTGCTCTGCTTGGCACGGGGGATCTAAAACGTTCCAATTTCTCTCTATTACAGGTGTGTGGTAAAAATGGTGCAGAAATACCAGTCCCCAGTTCGAGTCTACAAATACCCTTTTGAACTCGTCATGGCAGTGAGTAACACTCAGCACTTCTCCTGCTCCAGCTGCTGGGGGCCGGTGGGAGGCGGGGGCCTGCGGGTTTGGCTGGATGTCTGTGACAGTCCTACTGCAGGAGCACAGCCTCAGCTCCCCTCCTTCAATTTTCCATGGAAAATAAGGATCAGTATCCCAGCTTTAAGAATGGCAGTTTAGTTGTTAGAAGGGGGGGAAAAAACCTCAAGGAAATCCAACCTTCTGTAATTATTCTTTGTTAAGGAAGGAAAAAAAAATTGGCATTGTTAGGCAGGGTCAGTTTCTGGCCAGACACCTTCTTTGCCATATCACCAAATGCCACTCGGTTCAAAATCTGTCCCGATGTGATCCCAATTAGCACTGTAGTACAGATGTATCCACAACTGGATTCTGAATAATACTGAGCTTTTTGATTTGGTTAAAAGCTGGAAATCTTTGGGAAAAGTCTTCTGTATTGTTCTTTCCTGCCCACTCTGCGATTGAACTGTCAGGAGATCTCTCTCCAAATCTTGTGATTTCTGCAAGGGGCTTGAGGGCTGCTGTCATTGGAGTTCATTCACTGGTGATGCAGAAGGCTGCTGCTGACCATGGGAGCTGCTTTAGGCAGAGTTTCTTTGTGACATTGTGGACTTTGTCACAATTAGGTGTGAGTCAAAGACCCTTCTCAGAGGTTTGCTGTTGCATTTCAAGGGCGGCCCTGAGCATTTGGGCATTGTTAGAGGAGCTTGCTTATGGAGTTTTGCAAGGTTTTGTTTTGTAACCTGCTGGGCATTTCAGTCAGCTGTAGGGATCCCCAGGCTTGCTATTTGCCCCTTTAGCCTGCTGCTTCCTCCACTGCCTGTTCCCAGTTTCTTTAATTCATGGGAGCCCAGGAGTGAAGATGGAAAGCTGCAGCCATTGCAGCTGATGTTTCCCATGAAGGGAAGGAACTCTCTTGAGTTCCTCTTGACAATGTGGCCTCTTCAAGATTCCTGAGAAATACATGCCTTAAGATTGGTTTTGTCCAAAACAGCCTCCAGTCTTTTTTATTTCGTTAAAACTGGAGGAATCAGTTTGTGAATAAGGGACCCCAAAGGCAGCAGCAGCTGAGAGTGGCTGCTGTTCACTTTGCTCTCTGATCATCCAGATGAACACTGCTTTTGCTGGCAGTTGAGCTCCCTCCCAAATCCACCCCTTTTTCCCCCAGTCTTACCCAGATTTGCCATGTCTGTTCACAGCTAAACCAGTAACGTGCCACAGAATTGCCCTGCCCAGTCTGGGCCTGATGTTCGTGGCAGTGAAGCTTTCCTGGCCGTGCTCTTTGCTCTCTCAGTGCATCCTGTGTGAGAAGAAGACAGCAGTACCTGTGATGAAGATCCTGGGAGCCTTTGCTCCGTGCACACCTCTCCACATTCCTGTTGTCTCTATTAGCAGGATAAAGCTACCACCAGATGCTCCTCAGTCGATTGGCTGCTAATAGAGGAGGGCTGCCTTGAGACAAATCCTTTGTAAGCTGGTTAGCACATGCCTAAAGGCCAGGGGCTGGTGAGCTTAATTTTGAAGTGGTTTAGTTTTATTTGCTTTCAGTTTTTCAGCATAACAAAACTTCAGATTCCCTGGGAATCGAGGGCTGGGGTTGGAAATGTCATCCTTTCGCTGTTCAGCAAATCTTAGCAAAGTTGTTAGTCCTCTTTCTTATGAACAAGTTCATTTTCCAGGGGTACCCATTGGACTGTGCTGTGGAGTAGGGAGCTGAATACAGGCCCCTTAGCCCCCCACCTCGAAGTCCTGTGAAAATCCTGTGTTCCCAGCAGGATCTGCTCTTGTAGAGCAGCATTTCAGTCTGGTGGTGGTCCGTGCAGGCGGAGCTGGGTGCAGACTTGGTTATCACTGTTGCTGTGTTCAGATGGAAGCTCCCATTTGTGTGGAGGCAGCGAGGATCTCATGGAGCTCACAGAGCTGTCAGGTACCAGCTGTCAGTTGCTGGAAGTTTTGCAGGGAAGAGTGGGTGTGCAGTGAAGCTGTTTTGCTCCTCAGCACGTGGCATTGCTGTTAATCTCCTTCACCATAAATCTGACAGCAGCTTCCTCAGCACTGATATTCAGCTGCTTTCATCTTTTCCCCTCAAATGCTGTGTGGGAACCTTTGGAGTGCCGAGGTCTCAGGCTGTGGTAGGAAAGCAGAGGTCGCAGGGGTGACCCCGAGACACCCCCATGTTTTACAGATCTCTGGGCACCCCTCAGCCCGATACACTTGTGCTTAATTCCTCATCGGGCAGGGTCATCCCTCACAACACAGCCTGAGCAGAACACAGGAAGTAAGTCAGGAAAAGTATTTTTCCCTCAGAACCTCCAGTGTTTGGACCCTACTATAGAAAGCAGTGGGTGTGCTTTGCTCACAGAGGAGAGTCTGAGAAATAGGGTTGTCACAGCCAAATCTGGCAAGCAGCGCCGTGCTTCCTGGCCCGGCTCACACACGTGGTGTTTCCCAGGCCCTCTGTGGAGCCCACCCTCGGGAACAGGAGTTCTCCTCCCTCAGGAGCAGGAGTTCTCCTCCTTGGACCTGTGCAGAGGTCATGTGTGTGCCTGGGGCTGTGCTCCAGGGGTGAGCCGGGGCTTTTCCTGGTGATACCTTTGGTGCTGTGTGTCAGGGTAAGTGTCTCTGGATTTACACTCTGCGTTTGCTGATGCTCCTGCAGCTGGGGTTGGAGCGTTTGCAGGCAGGAGATTTGATGTGTATTCCAAGTCCTTGGAAGGACATTCCCCTCCGTGCTCTCTTTGCCAGCCCCGTGCATCTGAGGAAGTGAAAAGGAATCAGCTTAACGAGTCTTTTCTTGTCATTTGGGAGTTCTGAATTTTTTTCTTTTTTTCTTGTCCTTCCTTCTAAAAAAGATGTAAGTAAAGGGTGGTTTTTCCACACCTGTCCAAGGTCACTGTAGTCATTTCCACCTGCTTTGTTCCTAACTTGGATTCACATTAATGGATCAAAAGTATTATGCTCTTCAAACACATATTCAGTGCCTGACACCTTCATCCCTTATACTTGAAAAGAACCTTGACTTCTGTTACGCTTTGTTATCCTGTCATGTTTTTCCTTTCTATTTTATCTTTTTTGTGTGTGTCCTCTTTTAAGTGGAGCTGTTCCTCCAGTGGACTGTCCATGCCTCTCTGGGCCTCATCTTGTCTTCCCTTCAATTAGATCAGCAGATTTGACATTGCATGTCTTCTAATTTTATCTTACAGCCAAGAAAAATTCCCAAGTATAAATTCACCTTTCATTTTCTTTCTGTTGTAGTTGTAGTTAGAAAGCTAAAAGGGATTTTTTAAAAACGTTACAATGAATGAAAAATCCAGCAGGAGATGTACCTCTGCCACATGTGAGCGATGTAAATGTTTGTGAGCCTTCTCTGATGGATTGGGGATGAGAATTTGGTTAGGGTGAGCGAGTCCAACATGCAGGAAACAGAGCTGAGAGAGAGAGATTGCATATTTAATGTTATTTGCAATGAATTATTAGGTTAGATGAGATAGCTGTAGCTGGAGGGTTTCAGCTCTGAATGTGGTAGGGAGTTGTGTTCCTGTTATTTTTAGTAGTGCCTCAGCCCTTCGCGCTCACCGTTGACATTGGCCATTTTCACACACTTTAGAAGGTTTATAGGATTAGGTCCCTGAAGCTACAGGTTGGGAATAACCCCCCAGAGACCTTAGGGGGTCTTCTGTACGTGAGGGATGATTTCAGCTGCCGCATCAGTGGTGCCAACGAGGAATCCCTGACAACGCTCGTCAGTGGTTTGCTCCTCCTGCCACAGTGCACTTCACATTCAGCTCTCACTGCTAAGAGCAGTTTATGGTTTCTGCTGCAAGAGAGGGATCCTTCTGCACTGCTATATAAAAATAAGTCGTGATTTTGGAAAAAAAGGAACAAAGATCAGGCGTTGGGAGGTTTGCAGAAGCATCAGCTCCCATTGGCTGTGCAGTTGTATTTTGTGCTTGAGACAAAACTGCCGTGGAGCCCCACATGTGCCTGATGTGAGTCAGGGCTGCTTTCTGCTTGACCTCATTTCTTGGTGCTGCCCACGGCATGTGCTGACACATATCTGAGCAGCTGGGAGCCCGAGCTCTTGGACACACACACACACCAAGAGCCTCGGTGTGTGTTTCTGTGCTGGCTGAGTGCTGCTCATCAGGCCAGGGCAATTCTGCTCCTGCAGCGAGAATTTGGGTGGGGGTGGCTCCTCTGGGGGTGCCTGTTTGGTGTGGGGGTGTTTCTCGTCTCCAGCATCACTCAGAGTCTCTGATAGACCTGTGGCAGCTCATGAGTTCCCTGCCTGGGTCTGCAAGTGAAAGCTGCATCATCTGAGCTCCTGGCCTGCACTTCCAAGCAGCTCACTGACTTCTGGTTTTAGTGGCAGTTCAGTGTTCATTGAATCACAGAACAGTTTGTGTTGGAGGGACCTCAAAGCCCATCCCATCCCACCCCCTGCCGTGGGCAAAGTACCTTCCACTGTCCCAGACTGCTCCAAGCCCCATCCAGCCTGGCCTTGGACACTGCCAGGGATCCAGGGGCAGCCACAGCTTCTCTGGGCACCCTGTGCCAGGGCCTCTCCACCCTCCCAGGGAACAATTTCTCCCCAATATCCCATCTAACTCTGCCCTGTGGCAGGGTGAAATCATTCCCCTTTGTCCTGTCACTCCATGCCCTCATCCAAAGTCCGTCTCCAGATTTCTTGTCGGCCTCCAATGTTCTTTACATTTCATTGATCTGCAGTTTTTTGTTTCAGAGGTAAGACAAAGTAGGAAATTAACAGTGGATGGTTCTGTTTCAGCTCAGTACAGTTGGAGTGTCAGAGGTTCTCATGAGCTGAGTGACAAATTTAATTCAGGCTGCAAATACTGCAAGTTTATTTAGTCAGAACTTACTTTCTGCTGCTTGCTTGGAGCAAGCACAGAAATATTCCTTCTCCATCATCTTTTCTCTCTCATCCTGTACACAGGGTCAGACCCATGAAAAGCGAATATCCGTGGTCCCGATGTGAGATGTCTTTGTCTTGTGCCTGGCCCTCAGGAGCAGTCCTGATGACTGTCACTGGATTTGGCAGTGGTCCTCACTGCTGCCCCTCAGTTACCAGCCTTCTCTGCACTGTTTGCACACTGGCAAAGCTTTTGCTCCTTTCCAACAGCTGAGGATCTGGCCCAAGGTTACCATCCACGACAACTAAAATCAAAACTCATTTCACAACCATCCCAACATTCTTTTGTGTCACCAGTGTTAGGAGGTTTGTAGATGCAGGCTAATTGGAAACAGCTCCTTGCTGTTTTGGCTGCCAAGCTTAGCTGCAGGAGAAGAAACTCTGAATGCTGGAGGTCAGGTCCTGGCAGCCAGAACTGCTTTCCATACACTTTTTCAAACTTATTTTCCTTTTCAGCATCGACACGCATTGCGTTAAAGTTTTTAGGTTGTAAGCAGCTTTATTTAATGAGTTCCTCCTGTTGCCTTTAGCAGATTGAGTGTCTAAAGAGCCTGCTTCAAGCCTGGTGTGTTGGGTGTGCTCTCCTCCCCGGTGCTGTGGTCTCTTAAAGGGTTTGATATTTCACCGGCTGATGCAGCGATGCTCTTGCAACAGAACCTCTGAGCCTGCTTTTGCTGCTTAACACCCAAACAGCTTGGGGTGTGCTTGTAACAGATCAATGGTGTGAGAGCTGCGCAGTGCACGAGCAGGCTGATGTCTGGCAGGGATCACATCAGCTCTGTGGGTCTGTTCAGTGACAGTTCAGTGTGTGTGTGTTCACAGCCCAGCCAGCCCTCAAAGGCTGCTGCTGTCTAGCTTCCTAAGCGCTGCAGATTTTTTGTCAGGTCACCTGCAGTGCCATGTCCTACAATGGCACAGCACTGATGCACCACAGAGGACACTCTGGGGGGGTTCCTGCATGCTGAGCTGTAATTGCAGGCTGGAATAGCCCCATCTGGAGCTCCAAGGTGTTGTCACTATTCTGGTACCATCGCAGCCTGGTTTTAAATAAAGAAAAACAGAATCTTAACTAAAATATTTGATGCTGGCTCATAGCCTCTGCTTTCAAGTGTGAGCTCTGGAGCCAGGAGAGCACTTGCTGCAGGGAAGCAGTTCCTGGCAGCTGGAATCCTCAGAAGCAGCAGTGAAGGCACTGAGGGCTGTGTGGAGCAGCCAGAGAGGTTGGAGTGGAGCTCTCAGTGCAGCAGCTGCAGGAGTGCCAGGGGAGAGGATCCTGCCCCCCTCTGTGTCCCTGGGTAGCTGCAGGTGACACAGGGAAGAGCTTTGCAGAGTGTCCAGTGCTTGGAAGCTCCTTTGGAGCTGCTGGGATGCAGGTAATGGCACAGCTTGCCTGAAATGGTATTGCTGGGTGGCAGGACCCTGGAGATGGAGAGAGAATCAGTGTGCAAGGAGGGAAAATCCTTCAAAGCAGGTGTTCTTTGGTGGCCGATCCATGCCACACATGACGTGAAATGCCTTGATAACAACCTAAGCAATAGTTAAGAAATCCCTGCAAAACAGCATCTGCTTTGTCTGTTATTGATTGTGATAGATTACAGATACATGTTACAGATTTGTTATTGATATGTAGCTTGTTGGGGATATTGAACTTGCCTCTTGACAAGTCCTCCTTGGATGTGGATGGTCTGCCTGCGGCCATGGGCTGTGCCAGGTATTTCAAAGAAGGCAGCTTCCCCTGTCCCTGCTTTTTGCCATGTTTGGAAGGCGTGTTTGCTGCGACTGCCAGAAGCTACTGGGTTAACATTTTATGCACTTTAGAGATAATCTATTGTTGACTCAAGACATGATGCTTCAGTGTGACTTGAAGGCTTGAAACCCTGCTGTCAAGATACACTAAAAATATCCCCTCATCTTCCTGCTGAGCAGCATTTGGCACCAGGAGCCTGGGAGCGATGCTCTGTGTATCAGCTGGGCTGGCTCCGCACTGGGGTGCTCAGCCCCGGGCCCTGCCACCTCCTCCCTTGGCATTAAGCAGGTTGAGGGTGAGCAATAGTTGGGAAGGAGCTGACATTTCTCCTGGGATTGTGGTGTGGGATGTTTCCCCTCGAGCGAGTAGAGAGCGAGTGCTGGTGAGTGCTGTTTGTCACAGCTGCTGGGTGATGGAAGAGCTGCTTATTCATGGGGAGTTCTGGAGAGCTGCTGGCAACGTCTGCACATCGTGCTCGGTGTGTTTTGTGGGTGTGACAGAGGTCTCTGAGAGCTCTGCTTTGCCACTGCTCAGACTCCATTTGCTGGGCAGGATGGTGCTGGGGAAGATTTACACTGATCCCAAGAGTCTGTACGGGTTTAATCACCTTCTCCAGCTGCAGCAGGGAGGTTATTTCCTTGAAGGATGGGTTGTGTCTCAATCTGGTGGGTGCAGGGATGGCTGAGCCCTGCAGGGAGCTCCAGTTCAGAGGCACAGCACAAGGAGACACCTCCAGCTCTATCACCTTTATCTCGTGTTCCATTGGTGACTAAAAGACCCTTCTCTACTGAACGTGTTGGTGCAGAAGACAAATTATAAACTCTTCAGCAGGGACTAAAAGAGGTGGTAAAATCGTAATTAATTCTTACATCTCACCCAGTATGGGCTTGTTTTAACAAATCTAAGCACAGTGACCTGCCCAAGTCTGACCCTGAATCACGGCCAATTTGTATAAATTCTCGCAGCAGCTTCTGGCAATGCCAGAGTGTCCTTCCAAGTAGCCATTAGTTTGTGAGCCAGCCTGTTTGATTTCGGGGTGAATCATCAAGCAGTAAATGTGTGATGTGACACTTGACTGCTGTGTTTTGCTCTTTCAGGTGTTAGTCACACGAGATCTCTGCTTCCTTGCCTTCCCATTTTGGTTTCTCTCTCTCCACACTGGGCTGTGGCAAGCGGTGGCTCCTGGACAAGGTGTCACTTCCACAGTTTTTTGCAAAGGCCAAAGCTTTGTGCTGTTTGTGCCCTCAACTGCTCCACACAGAGTTCCTTCTCCCATCGGAGGAGAAGGCTGCAGCAGGACGGCCGGAATGGGATATTGTTCCTTCTCAGACAGGAGGTCAGGCACGTTGGTGGCTTCCTGGGCTGCCTTTGTGCAGCTGCAGTGCAGGGCCTGGCTTTAGGAGGTTTGCTGTGGCCCTCAGTTGTGCCCGGACTGCAGTAGATGCTGCTGCTGCTCCCTGAATTGTTTCTTTCACCAAAATCTGAAGGAATGAGGCAAATTGTTGGCTGTAGTCCAGGCAGAGATAACACTGGGTCAATGTTTGTAGCCTGGGCGCTGTTGTCCCATGCACTTCTCACTGGCAGATCTTTTTGCTCTTGCCAACAGGAGTGTTTCTTTTCTCCCCTCAGGCCCCAAAGACTTTTACTGTGCACAGTCTGCACCTCCTCGAAATGAAGTTCCCTTTTCCCTGAATCGGTGCCTTTCTGTACCCTAAATATGCATTTGGTCCCTCCCACATTGTTCCTTGTATATTTTATCTTATTTTGTGGTTAGTGGGAAGCTGGTATCTGATCTGCTCAAAGCACGTGGATTATTGTGTCTGGTGTGTGCAGACTCTGTGGTTCCTTCAGCACTGAGACCAAGCAGTGGGAGGGACTGCAGGATGAAATTACTTTTTCCTAGAAGGCCTGAATCTGCAGAGGAATATTTATGTATCATTAGAGCTGCTCAAAAGCTTCTCCAAATGCTTCCACTTCCTACTTAAAAGTGATGAGGTGTCTTTATCTTGCTTCTTATCATTTCTTTTCAAAGGGATGATGATCTGGGCATCTTCAGCCCAAAACCTGGTATTGTGTCTCCTCCTCGCTTCCCTTCCTCTGAACACAGGGGTTCCTTTTCCCTGGCAGCCTGCACATGGCTGTAACATGACCTTGAGGAATCTCATTAATTAATACAGATTTAAACCTTGTCTGATCATGAAAATTTGAAGCGTTTTAGCACAAGGATGAAGTCTTATCCTTAGCACATATTCAGGTAATATTGACTATAAATTCTGTCTGCCTCAGGTGCACCACAATTAAGTTTCTTTGTGCTCTACACAATGTCATTTCCCCCCCACACACAGCTTTTGCACTCTTGAAGGTCCCATCTAACAGCAGCTGCCTCTGGGAGCACATGGGAGGCACTGGGGACCCAGCAGGATGGAGGGAGCTGCCTCGAGGCGTGCAGGGGGTTTGGCCACCGAGGTGTTTTGTTTCCTGCAGTAATTCAGTGGTTACACATCCCTGTTGTTGTGCATTCCTGAGGCCTCTGTGGTGTAATTGATTTCAAGGTCACTTCCTAGAAAACCCTGCCAAGGAGAAACAGGAGTAGCTGTTACAGAGATCCTGCCTGCTGGCCGTGTCCTGTGGCTCCTGCAGGAACCAGCAGTGACACAGCTCCCAAAGTGGAGGGGCAGGAACACTCTGGCACTGTCAGGGTCTCTGACACCCTGAAACTGGGAATGTGCAGGGCTTGCAGAGGGGAAGGGGCTGAGCAGGTGGAGTGGGGGGGTGTAGGGAGGGAAGTTTCCTCTTTTCTCTGTGGCTGTGAGGCTTTAGAATGTCACTTTTGGGTTTTGACACTTGTGGGTTTGTATCATTTGTTCTTGTTTGGCATCTGGCTGACCTTTGGAGTAATCTCTTCTCACAGATGTGGGCTCTGTACTGGTTATTGTGTATTTAGACAACAGTTCAGAACACTTTCAAGCATGGCTTTCAATGGCCCTGTTCTCAAACTCTCTTCTCTCAAGCTGATTTTCACTTAGTGTTGGTCCCATAATCCGTTTGGGATGGATATTTACAAGACCAGGTAAAGCCACTTGGACACTTTTCCCAGGAGATCACGGGGCAACACCTTGGTCAGAGCACTCTGCTGATTTCACAGTCAGCCATATCACTGTTCATGATTGCTCTTTGTAATTAATCCTCTGCCAGCTTCAGTGGCACTAAGGGGTCTTTGCTGGGATGCAGAGGTCACTGTAACCAGTTGGAAATATCCTGGTCTGGATATTCAGCATGAATGGAAAATCTGACACTACTGAACCTTTGAGATCTTTGACTTTCCTGCATGTTTTAACTTTTCACCTACAAATTGTTTCACTTGGAATTTTTTTTTCCATTTAATTTCTTCTTTGTTGAATTGTTTCATTCCAGCGAACTGTATCTCAATGCTTATTTTTTCTTTACGTTCAGATGCACCCAAAAATAATTGGTTATAGTTCTAAGCAAAATATCCTGATGAGTTCAAACAGATTCCAAATCCCTCTGTCTTCACTCTTGTGAAATTTAATGTGTAATTTCAGTTCAGGACTGCAGAGATTTAAAGGACACTTTGAACTATTGGTCACAGTCCACTACAACAAAAGCACTGATTTTTGCAACAATTCTTTTGCCAGAAATCTGGGGAAAACCACCTGGATTTAGGGAAGGACACTGATGAGCCTGAGCCAGCACATCTTGTGAAGTGGTTGGTTTGGGTATGAGGTGTTAATCCCAGCGGGGTTTAGAGGAAGGGAAGGAGTGGCTTCATGGCACCGTTAATTTTATTATAAATATATTCGATCCTGTTGGAGACTTCAGTCACCACAACGTCTGTGTGAAGTGCAGACCCACAACAGAGCTTTAACACCCATTTTGGCACAGCACTGCTGCTGTTCCTTCTGGGAAAGGAGGGGCACAGAAGGGAGAGGCAAATCCCAGGTCCTGTGTCCTGGTCAGTGCAGAGTTCCTGCAGAGAGGAGCTGAAAGAGCAAGTGCAGGCAGCCAAAGCATTAAAACAATTAATACTAAATACTCTGTGCCTTTTATTTCTCTGGGATGTTCTGTTGCCCACCTTGGACTCTGCAGAAGCCCAGAGGAGGAGACATAACAATCTGGTGATGGCTTGAAAAAAATTGAGTGTTTCTCTGTCTTTATAACCCCCCTCAGTTTCCCTGTTGGAGCAGCAATGTTGCACAGAGATAGTGACTTTGATAAGAGGATGCTGGGTGCAGAAATGGGCTGCTCTCCTGCTCAGCTCCGAGTCTGCAGGGATGGGGAGTCTGGGTGCTCCGGGAACAGCTTTGCTGTGACTGCAGCGTGGGGCTTCAGCTGTCCTTCATGTGATCTCAGGCATCTTCCCTGCTGTATTTTTAGAGCTGTTGTGCAAAGAAGATTAGCAAAGGACTTAATATCGATGTGGATATGGATTCTTTCTCAAATATGGCAATGCTCCCCCTATTTAGGCAATGTGTTTGGGCTGGTGTCACAGTTATATCACCAGGCTGTGCACTGCCATGTGCCTCTGCCCTGGCCTCCCTTCCTGCTCCAGATGTTGTTTAGCTGACTGAAATAGTGGCTGTGCTCTTAGTCCTGGTCTTAGTTGTGCTGGATCTAATGCCAGTTTATTAGGGAGCCTGTCTCCAGCTGGATCAAGTCCATACTTAGTGGGGAAAGAAACAGCTGGGAGTTGAGATCCAGCGGTTTCTTGCCAGATGGGAGCCACAGGCACCTGGATTCAGTGGTGGTTTCACAGTGGCTCTTGTGGTCTCTCTGTGGTGAGGTGAAGCTGTTCAGGTGAAGCCTTGGGAGGGTCCTGGTCCCACTGGAACAACTCCTGTTAGTCTGGAAACTCCCTCAAATGTTCCTGGCACAGCTGCACCCCTGAAAGAGCCGAATCACAGAATGGTTTGGGTGGGAAGGGACCTTGAAAGC
Source organism: Mohoua ochrocephala (assembly GCA_013398855.1). Taxonomy (NCBI): domain Eukaryota; kingdom Metazoa; phylum Chordata; class Aves; order Passeriformes; family Acanthizidae; genus Mohoua; species Mohoua ochrocephala. Next base: position 32,448 of record VZTA01023390.1, on the reverse strand, counting down.
CCATCCAGTGCCACCCCCCTGCCATGGGCAGGGACACCTTCCACTGTCCCAGGCTGCTCCAAGCCCCGTCCAACCTGGCCTTGGGCACTGCCAGGGATCCAGGGGCAGCCACAGCTGCTCTGGGCACCCTGTGCCAGGGCCTCCCCACCCTCCCAGGGAACAATTCCTTCCTAACATCTGATTTAAATGTGTCCTCTTTTAGTTGAAGACCCTTTCCCACTGTCCTATCAAACTGCCCACCCTTGCTGTGGAGTTAATTGGGGCAGCCTTCTCTCAGGGAAGGGCTTTCAGGGACACTTTTTGCAAGTGTGTGAAGGGTACATGCATGGAGTGACATGGGACAAACAGCTCAGCCCAGGTTGCTAAATATTCTGGTATCCCAGTGGCCTCTGAAGGTGTTCTCAGCGTGCACTGTCTGACCACTGGGACTCCAGTAACTCAGAGTGGATGGCCTGGAGAGACACTTTTTGTATGTGCTGGAACAGAAGAGACCAGCAAAGGTGAAGGCTTTGGGCTCAGGATAGCCCTGGATGGTGGTTTGGAGTCTGGAGGGTTGGGAGAGGACAGGTGGAAGCACAGATAGGAAGTGTTAACTCTGCCTGGGCAGATGGATGTGCTGGCAAATGCAGGGCAGAGAGCAGGTCCTGAGGCGTGCAGCCCTCCTGCCATGTGGCCCTGGAGCAAAGGGCAGTGGACCAGCAGGGGATAGCTGGGAGTGTCCTGTGGCACTGCCTGACACAGATCCATGAACTCCCATCCCAACAAATTAAGCTGCTTAAAGCAGTGAGTGTGCTTCTCTTGGCTGGAGCCAGGTGGATCCGTGGTGGAGACAATCACTTACCGTGGGAATTTTGGATTTATCTAAACTGGTTTTGTTGTTCCCGTGATGAGGAGTGAAAAGCACAGGTACAAGAATATGGGAGGAGTTCTCTGGGAAGTGTGGCAAAGCAAGCAGGACGTTGCTGAGGGGCTGGGAGAGCAGGGTTTCAAACCTGCGTGCTTTGTTCTGGCCGGGGCTCCAGCTGGCAGCTGCCTGCACTTCCCTCCTGATACTGGAGCAACACGATAATCTGAAATAACTTCTTTCCCGTCCAGAGGTCCGGGAGCAGGAGATACAGAATGTGTCCTTAAGTGCCTGGGCTATTTTGGGAGCAGGGGACGTGAATCCGTGCAGGGGCACCCAGGCTTTGCATTGCTGTGGTAACGGGCAGCCCGGCCCGGCTCCAGCATCAGCACATCCACGTTTGCTTTTGGGGCAGAGAACTCGGGAATAGTTTTGTTTTTCTGCGCTGTATAAAATGGTGGTGTCTTCTGGAAGATGGGAAGGTGACAGCAGTTCCTGGAGAAATTGCCTTGGAATGATAGCAAAACCATCTTAGGATGGAAATGTGGAGCTCTGGGAGTGCGGTGGAAGGAGAGCACAGCTCTCCTCCTGCAACAGCTGCAGTGGAGTTCTGGGCAGTTTGTGCAGCGACCACACTATTTACAACAGCAGCACAACATGCAAGAGGCTTCTCAGAAATCCAAGGAAAACATTCCATCCTGCAAACATCTTGGGATATAATAAGAGATGGAGAAGTTGGGGAAGGAGCAGCAGCAGTAGGTACTGTGTATGCAAGTTAACTTTGCTGCAAGTGCCAGGGAAGACTGGATTTCCTCTAGAGCTGATAAAGAAGCTTTGGAGAAAGGGCTTTTCAGAGGGATGTGCCAATTGGAACAGGGAAGATTTCAGAGCCAGGACAGAATTGTTATAGAAATGGATAAATTGAGGCAGAGTGAGTAGCCAGTAATTGGTGGTCTTACCCTTGATAGTTTAGGGCAACCAGAACTGTTTGGTACATCATGTTTTAAGGCTCAGGAGTATTAAATGTTTTTTAGTATCATCTTCATATAGACAGCATTGACCCAGAGGTTATAAAATTCAAGTCTTCAGCCAGCAGAAATCAGCAGAGCTGTGTTTGCTTTTGCTAGTTAGGAGCTTCCTGATGTTGAAGTGATGATTCCCTTCCTACTATTCTTCAACAACGGGATTCTGTTTCTACTCCGTGTGTGAAGGAGAAGTTATGTTAGGACATGCTTGGCTTGTGACTGATAGGATGCTGCTCCTGCTTGTAACTACTCTGCTGTAACTTCACCTCTGAGAAAACTGGGGCCACCTCAGGGCTTCAGGGGCCTCTGTTTTGTTGGACTTTCACTGTAAGGGAATTCATTCATTCAGAAAGAGTTAAAATTGATTTACCCAGAAGCTGAAATTCACCTTCTTTTCACTTCTAGGCCTACGAGAAGCGCTTCCCTACGTGCCCAGAGATCCCAGTCTTCCTGGGGAGTGAAATCCTGCACGAGTCCAGGAGCGAGGACGGAGCCATCCACGTCATCGAGCGCAGCTGCAAGCTGAACGTGGATGCTCCCCGGCTGCTGAAGAAGGCAGGTGGAACCTTGGGAGCAGAGAGGCCTGGGTTTTGTTGGCTGGCTCAGATAGTCAAAGGCTCCTAAAGTTACTCTTCTCTCTGTGTATTTCCCCACCCCTCTTCAGATTGCAGGGGTAGAGTACGTTTTCTTCATCCAGAAGAACACTGTGAACTGGAGAGAGAGAACCCTCCGCATCGAGGCCCACAACGAGACCTTTGCCAACCGTGTCGTGGTCAGGGAGACCTGCAGCTACTCTGTGAGAGCTCTGCTTTGGCTGCCTGGGCTGGGAGGGGTGGGAACTGTGCCCTCACACACGGGGAGAAGGTGCCTGAATGGGTTTGAGCACCTCTGCAGCCCTGGACTGTGGTTAGAGACTCTCAGGCTGGAAAGGCTCTTGGGTGCTGGGTGTGGGCTTGTTCAGCTGCTTTGGAGAGGGACAGGAAGGGCCTGGAGAAACAGGACAAGGAGGAATGGCTTCCCAGTGACAAATTGGACATTGGGAAGGAATTGTTCCCTGGGAGGGTGGGGAGGCCCTGGCACAGGGTGCCCAGAGCAGCTGTGGCTGCCCCTGGATCCCTGGCAGTGTCCAAGGCCAGGTTGGACAGGGCTTGGAGCAGCCTGGGACAGTGGAAGGTGTCCCTGCCCGTGGCAGGGGGTGGGATGGGATGGGCTTTAAGGTCCATCCAAACCACCCTGTGATTTCATAGGGCTTGAGAAACTTGTTTAGGTTGATTGTGGTTCTCTGCTTGGAGTGAAAGTGGAGAACAGAGTTGGTGCTCCAGAACTGCTGGTGTTCCCTCAGTTTCTTTTCGATTGGAATTCAGGCTAACAAAAACATCTAGAGCTTGGGCATGTATATAAATTTGGTTATCTAGAAATAAACCCTCACTATTTATTATTATAAAGGCCTGAGTGAAGTCTGGAAATCAATTTTGCCCACAAATAAGTGAAATAGCACCTTTTTTGTCGTTCTTTTCATGCTCTAAGGGTCTGGAGAAAGGACTTGAGCCTTATCTGTGGCCTGGGCTGTCTCCCTTTGTGGCTGTTTCTGTGCTCTTAGGGCCCAGTCACCATGAAATAGACTCAGCTGTTTCTGGAAGCAATCAGATCCTGCTCCTTGTTCCTTACACAAATGTCCAGATCCTGTTACCCACCTGCCCTTTTGGCCACTGGACAGCAGCTCAGCTTCTTGGGAGGAGTGAGCAGGCTGCAAGGAGCTTCAGGCAGGAGGAGGAGTGGAAAAGCTATGAACATTTTGGATGGTGAGGGTGTTCCTGAGCCAGAGATCCCCTTGGTGGCTGCATGAGGCTTCCTAAAAACTGCAGTAAATCAAACTTCCATCGTCGTCGAAGGCACTGACAGGTCTGAACTGCTCCCAGGTCGACTGTGAGCTCGTTACCCTTGCTGATTTTGGCTGTGTCCTTAGGAAGGAAACGTCAGCATCTGGGCTTTGAGGGGAACAGGGTGGGAGCTGCTGGCTGCATCCTCAAGATGGTTCCCTGCTCTATTTTTACCAGTTCCCTTTTCCCTGCCAGAGTGCACCGGAAGCAGGTTTATTCTCATCTTTCCTTTTCTGCAGTGTTCTCTGAGGCGCCTTGCAGAAATACGATCCTGCTCCTGCAGCTACTTCATATCTCCCCAGGGAATTTGTCCTTTAGGGTATCTCTGTGTGGGGGCTGGAGCTGTTTTTCTTTCATGGCAGTTTGTGAACCAGCAGCACCTACAGAGAGAAGGCAGAGCCTTCTCAGGAAAGGGTTAAGTTTGAAAGAGGAAAAGATTTTACCATGTATAGAGTAACAGAGGGGAAATAAGGGGAAGGTGCGTGCTGAGCTGGCAGTGGGAAAACTCCCTGCTCTGCCATGTCCCCAGTGCTTTGGGGAGAAGGCTGATGTTAGTGGCTGAGCCTCCCATCCAACACTAAAAAAGAAACCTGGTTTGCATCTTTCTTCTCTGCGGGTGTAGCAGCTTTAATTGCACGTTCCACAGGGCCATCCCTGTCTTTCCATAAAGAGCCCTTGACATGGTGGTTTGAAGTGGGCAGTTTCGCTGCTGTTTTAGGGCAGCTTTTGCTGCTACAGTTCAGGTCTGCTGAGGCAGAGACGGCTTTAAATCTCGATTTCCTTGTGCTTGTGAACAATGTTGTGTTAGCAAGAGTCTGGATGTCCAGTTGGCGCTGGGTTCTCACCCTGGGAATGAACCTGGCTGGTCAGTCCGGGTCTGGCAGCACCTCCTCTGCCCCCTCACTCTGTGCCAGCATGGTGCCAGGGCCGTGAGCCATTGCCACCGTGCCAGCTGCGTGTTCCCCTGGCTGCAGGTTCACCCTGAGAACGAGGAGTGGACGTGCTTTGAGCAGTCGGCCTCTCTCGACATCAAGTCCTTCTTCGGCTTTGAGAGCACGGTGGAAAAGATTGCCATGAAGCAGTACACGTCCAACATCAAACGGGTAAGGTGGGCTTCCCTGGCTGCCAGAACACCCCAAATCCTCTATTTGCCTTTCTGTGAACAGACCCAGTGTAGTTCTGTGTCCTTGCTTATGGCTCTGAAGTCCCTCAGTTGGGCAGAGGAAGAAAAAGCCAGTGTGCAAAGAGCACAGAGCGATGCGCTGGCTGGAATGTGTCTGTGCAGGGATGGAGCAGGCTGTGCCAGAGGAGGGTGGCAGTGGATGCTGGGGGTGCCAGGCTCCTCGGACACTGAGGACACTGTTCTTGTGCAGGAAGGGAAAGTTCTGGGTGAAAATCAGTGCCCTGTGTGTCCAGAGCTTGGGCTTGGGTTAGTGTCCCGTTCCTCTGGGCTGCAGAGGGACAGGGCAGCTAAATGGGTTTGGGAGCAGGGGGCTGGGGTAGAAGTGTGCTAAAGGCAGCTGCATGCATAGACTGGGATTTGCCTGGCTATTACTGTAATTCTTCATTCATAGGGGGCTTTCATGCTGGGTGTTTTCTGACAGGATCGTGGGGATGGAAGGAGAGCTTTCCCCTCTGTTTATCCCCTAGCAGCATTAGTCACCTGTCTGAGGCAACTCCTGCACCTTGCTGGCTCTGGAGGAGGCTTTTTCCTAATGAGAGTTTTCCCCTTCAGGGCAAGGAGGTGATTGAGCACTACCTGAAGGAGCTGATCTCGCAGGGGATCACGTTCATCCCGCGCTGGAGCCCTCCCGCGGCCAAGGACGAGCGAGCCCCGGCTGTGGGACAGGACCCTGGGGACGTCCTGCTGGATTCTGGGGCTGCTGGCACCAGCAGGGAGCAGGCTGGGAGCCCCTGCCCTCCCCCAGAGGCTGCCAGCCCCGACGGTAGGCACTGCCCAGGCAGCAGCACTCAGGCAGCAGCACCCACCAAGCAGCTCGTTTTCATTTCTCTTGGCATCAGGTTTTTCGTCTGGAGTGTGGGGGAGGAGAAGGGAAAGCTATTTTCTTTTTTTCAAGAAAAATAAACAATGGAACTTTTTTTCCCTAAAACAAAAAAAGCTGTGCAGGCAGTATGTTTTGGAGCTTAGAAAAACAATTAGGTTTGATCAGTCCTTTGAGGTATTTCTGTACTTTAAACTGGAGAAGGTGTCTTCAGTATGGAATGAAATATTTTATCTGTTCCAAAATTAATATTCTTGGGGACAGGTTTGGATGGTTTTTGGCCCTGTATCAGGCCAAGACAAACTTGTGGAATGTCTCCTCATGCATTTTTCCCACAAAATGCCTGAATCGAACTTCATCTTTCTATGTGTTGGTCTGATGATATCTTCTAGACTAAATAAAATACTTCTCTGGCAAAAAGAAATAGGAGGGACCTTTGAATCCAGAGCTGTTGTAATAGAAACAGTTGTTGTCATTCCTGAGAAGGAAAGGCAGCACTTGTTTTGCTGAGTGTGACTAGGGAAAAAGCTTGCAATTTGGAAATATCAGTAGTTCTGCTCTCACCTGACCTCTGGGAGCTTTTCTGGAAAAAGACGGGAATCCACAGAGAAGCTGATTAGGAGAAATGTTTGAGATTGAAGTTAACCCCGGGGTGGTGGGTCCCATCTAGCAGAAGAGGAGAGTAGCCCTTGTTTTTCTGCCCATATTCCTGTTCAGGAAGGGATTAGCTTCCCTGGGCCTGCTCCCCACCTTGCTAGCTCTGGGGGTCCCATGGGATGTCTCCCTTCCAAAGGCAATTTCTGTGTTCTCCTGAACATCCTGTGGGTGTCCAGGCCTCTTTCACCGACTGAAAACCTTGTGCCTGACAAAGAGCCAGCTCCGAGGTGTCCCCAGCCCTGCTCCCTGTGTCTTCCAGCCCAGCTGCTGCCTGGGCTGCTCCCCCCGGCTGCCCCGTTCTGCTGGCTGGCAGCTGCCAGCCCTGGGTGACACATCCCTCTGTCCCTCGGGGCTGGCACATCCCTCTGTCCCTCAGCGCTGGCAGTCGCCAACCCCTTGTCCTTTGTCTCTGAGCTGGAGGGGCCTTGAGCTGCTGGTGTGCACAGCACTTCTCCCCCTGCCAAAAGCCTCCCTTGCTGTCAGAAATGTGCTGTTGTTCTCCCTTTGTCTCTGGTGTCCCTGGGCAGAATAATGGCTTGGTTTTCCAGCGAGCCTCTCGTCACTGCAGTTGTGCGTGAGATTTGGGACACGTGGAGATGGAAGTGCCCAGGTCTTGGAGTGGTTGGTGAGCTGAGTGCCAGAGCTCATGAGAGATCTTTTAAAGCTCCTGCTGGAGCAGTTGAGGCCTGAATGGAATTACTGGTGTTCTCAGAGACAGGTGGAGGGATCCAGTTGTGATACAGCACATGCTGCCTGTGGCCTCGTGCCCCAGTCACCAGGAGAGTGTCCCCTCCATCCCCCCCATCCCTCCCTCGGGCTGCTGGAATGAGGCTGCTGAGCAATTCCCGTGTGAGTGTCAGGGAAGCTGGTGTGCAGAAACAGCTGCCCATCTCCCTCCTGGCTGTGCCAGTCTGCTCTGACCTGTTGTTTCCTCCCTGCAGCTGACAAACTGGACGCTGATTACATCGAGCGCTACCTGGGCCAGCTCACCCCGATGCAGGAGAGCTGCCTGATCCGCCTGCGCCAGTGGCTCCAGGAGACTCACAAGGGCAAGGTGGGTAGGGTGGGCACGGGGGGGGCATCCAGGGGGATCCCCCCCCAAACAAAGATTTAGTGCTGTAGTTCTGCTGCTGTTGAACTCCCAAAGTTCCCCTGTGTGTCAGGGGGCAGGTGGGTTTTGTTGGTAGCCAGGAATGTGGATGGAGAAACAGATCCTAGAAAACCCCAGGCTGAAGAGAACAGGAGGTGCTGGGACAGTGTCAGAGGCTCCCAGCAGCTGATAAGCTCCAGACACCAACAGTGCTGGATGTTGAATTGTAAGAGCTGATAAATTCCCACCACCAAATATCTGCCAAAGCTGGCCAAGGCCACTGCTGTACAGTGGCATCAACAGCAAGTTGGATAACTTGGACCATGTCCAGAAGGGTGGTGGCTGCTGGATGCAGGTAGAGACCACAGGAACATCTGTATAATATATATAATATATATATTGTGTGTATATACACACCTGATGGAGCAAAGGGCCCCTAGTGGGTCCTGGGTGGGAGCAAGGCAGGGAGGCTTTATCCCTGCTGTAATCTGCAAGGATCCTGCTTTCAGCTGGAACAGGCACCACCTAAACCTTTCTTCTGTGGGTTGGTTTTCCCCCCTCCATGTCAGAGGCTGGGGAATGGCAGCTAGGGAAGGAAAAAGTGAGAGCACATGTGCAAACCGTGCAACAACTGCCCCTGGGGTGCTTGGAGCTGAGCAGGGAGTGGCAGCCCTTGATCCCTGTGCTGTGCTGGGAGCCCTGGGAAGGGGCAGCTGAATCCTGAGCTCTGGGGGCGGTGGGAGCTGCCTCAGGCCTTCGGGTGGCCTTTGTGGGCCTTGTCCCCAGTGGGTGCTGGCTGCTGAAACCTCTTCCTGAACCCCCTGACTGCCTGTCTGTTTGCTTCTCCTGATTCCCTGACAGAGCAGGCCAAAATCAGGAGCTTATCCTGCAAGGCTGGGCTTTTCCCTGGAGAGGCTCTTACCTTGCTGTGACAATCTGTTCCTTTAATTCGGAGCAGGGATGGCCTTGTTCCTCTGTCAGAAATTATCAAAAAATAGATCTCCTGTTTCTTGGAAAATGGCCCTTCTTATTTTTGTCCTCTGTCCTATTTCGCTATCCCTTCCCCGTTCCTTCCAAAGCAGGCATTACCTTTACAATCAGATACGTTGTTGCTTAAAAAAATCTGAGGAGCTGAAGGAAGGAACTGCAAACGGTGTTAAAGTGGCAGCACCTCAAAGCCCTGCTCGGAGAGTGCAGCACTGGTTTCACCAGTGAGTACAAAAGCAGGCTGAAATTAAACTTTCGTTTGCTTGCACGTGGGAGTTACTGCTTTGCTTGGACAGGGATGAAAGACTGATCCCACTGTGGAATGAGTCTCCTTGGAGCTTCCTGCCTTCGGTCCAAGCAGAAGCGCTGGATTTGCCTCTTGCCTGGAGCCCTGTACAGGGGAGGTTTGAAACATGAAAAGGAGCAAACCTTCCACCAGCCATCCCCTCTCCTGCAGACATCCAGGGACTGTTGTGGGTGTCTGGGCTGGGTCTGGTGAGTGGCAGCTGCCTCCGAGCAGCAGGAACACAAGCCTGGATTATCTGATGGAATCTCTGCTGGCTTTAAACTTGCTGTGATACAGAATTCCTCTAAATACTCCTGGGATCCTCTTTGGGAAGGCTGCCCTCTCCTTTCCAGGACATACAGCTGCAGTGTTAGAACCAGTGTTAATCTGCCCCCTGCTCCTCAGGTGCTTTAGGCTTGGTTTAGGCTGCCTGAACGCTGCCCCTTCTTTAGGTGAGTCAATTCTTACCATCTCTTGCTTGTGAATCCGAGATTGCTCCCTCCTGACACAGCTGCCAGCTCTGCTTCCTTCCCAGCTTTCTGTTTCCCTGAGCATGGACAGACAAAGGGGCTCTGACTCTGAACATGGGGGGTTGTGTCCCAGCAGGGCTGGGAGCGCTCGGGTTGCATATGGATGCTCTGCAGGAGACGATCCCTGCTCCACAGAGCTGGAATTCTTTATGGAATCTTGTAGAGAATGAGGCCAAAGCACTTTTGGGGAAGTTGGAGTGAGGGGCTGGGGATCCAGCGGCACGTGCTGCTTTAATCCAGTTGGATTTGCAGCTTAGTCAGATTTGGCACTTCTGTGGAATCCTTCAGGTTCGTTGTTAATTCCTGCTGCTTGGCATTCCTGGCAAGTTTTCCTTGATTCCTCAGCTGAAGAGAACGTGGCAGATCTGGAAGGAGGTTGGAAGAAGCCATTCTGCAGACTTGCTTTGGGAAGCTTTTGTGCCTGTGCTGGTAGAATTACTGACAGTGGTCGGGAGGGGGTGTGTTGTAGTTTTGGTGGGTTTGGATCAAGAGTTGCTGTGGTGTGGTGGGGCAGGGAAGCCTTTGGAAGCACTCAGCAGCTTTCCTGTTCAAACACTGGCAGCAGGGCCTGCACAAGGGCTGGAGTTGGTACTGGTGGCACCATTCAGCTGTGATTCCCCTGCAGTGCCTGGTGTGTCCGTGTGTTACCTGTGGCTGTTTGTTACCTGCTGCCTTGCCCTGGGCAGGTGAACCTGCAGCTCCCTGCCTTTCACACGGTGTGGCTGTTTGTTACCTGGATAACAAGCCAAGGGGAACATCAGCCAGCCCGGGCTTCGCTGGGGCTCCTGGGAATTGCACTGGGGAAGGGCTTCCCCCAGGCAGTGAGCTGGTCCCTTCTTTTGTGCTCCTGGCACCCTCTGCTGCTTCCAGCTGGCTTAGCTACGGAGGCAGGGAGGCAGAAGGGAAGTTTCATGTTTGCTGTCTTAGTTGTAAGAGATTAAAAAACGGTGTAGCCTGTGCAGCCTCGTCTGCAGGCCGAATGGAACGTTCCAGCCCTGATCCTGGGACTTTCTGATCCCACAGATCCCCAAGGACGAGCACATCCTGCGCTTCCTGCGCGCCCGCGACTTCAACATCGACAAAGCGCGGGAGATGCTGTGCCAGTCGCTGTCCTGGCGCAAGCAGTACCAGGTGGATTTCATCCTGCAGTCCTGGAGACCCCCGGCCCTGCTGGAGGAGTACTACACCGGGGGCTGGCACTACCAGGACAAAGGTGAGGAGCTGCCCCTGGCACAGGCCGGTTCTGGCACCTCACCGGTGACCAGGGATGTTGGAGGAAGCTGTATGGTTCTGGCACCTCACCGGTGACCAGGGATGTTGGAGGAAGCTGTATGGTTCTGGCACCTCACCAGTGACCAGGGATGTTGGAGGAAGCTGTATGGTTCTGGCACCTCAGCAGTGACCGGGGATGTTGGAGGAAGCTGTATGGACGTTCTGAAAGTTAACAAAGCAATTCAGTGCCTGTGAGCAGCCACTCTGCTTCCCTCTAACTGCATTTCCTCTGCACAGATCAGGCAGTGCAGAGCAATTTCTCTGAAAAGGTTGCTGTTGGCAGTGATTTTTATCCTTTCAAATATTTAATGTGGCTTTAACAAAAGGTGTGAGAGTGATGCCTGGGAGACTAAAGTGCTCCCCTCTGTAAACCCTTTGTTTTGAAGATGGGCGGCCGCTCTACATCCTCCGCCTCGGCCAGATGGACACCAAGGGTTTGGTGAAGGCCCTGGGAGAGGAGTCCCTGCTGCGACACGTGAGTGGTGCCTCCACGTGCCACCTCTTCCCCTGGGGGTGTTTGGGAGTCTTGTCATGGGGCATCAGGAATCCTGGAATGGTTTGGGTGGGAAGGGACCTTAAAGCTCATCCCATCCCACCCCTGCCACAGGCAGGGACACCTTCCACTGTCCCAGGCTGCTCCAAGCCCCAGTGTCCAACCTGGCCTTGGGCACTGCCAGGGATCCAGGGGCAGCCACAGCTGCTCTGGGCACCTTGTGCCAGGGCCTCCCCACCCTCCCAGGGAACAATTCCTTCCCAAAATCCCATCTAGCCCTGCCCTCTGCTATCTGTATTTTTTAAAGTAAGATCTCCAGGCCATCCTGGCTCAGGCTAATCCCTGTCTGTGCTGGCTTTGATTCCAGGTTCTGTCCATTAACGAGGAAGGGCAGAAGAGATGTGAGGAAAACACCAACATCTTTGGGCGCCCCATCACGTCAGTATAATTCTCCTGAGTCCCTGCAGACGTACAGTGCCATGGTGGAGGGTGCTGCTGTGGTTTGGGGTGGTGTCCTCAGGGCTGCAGTGTGTGTTACGGGCTGTATGGGACCACAGATAGATCTGAATTTATTTGTTGGACTTAAATGCAGACAAATCCTCCAGTTTCTTTGCAAAGCAAGTATTGATCCTTCCTTACATCATCTTCATATCCCATCCCAGATTAATTTAATCTTCCTGTCTTGGTGATTTTAATCCACATCTTTGAAATTCTGGGGGGGGTTTAATACAGGATCCTGTCTGCCAGATTCCACCTTCATTTAAAATGCATTTTTACATTATTTTTAGCAGCAGGCCTGCATACCTTCACCCTCTTCCAGAGTGACAGATGTTCTTGCCCTTGGGGTGGGTGTGTGTGTTACCTGGAGCTCACCTGGATCCGGGTGCCTGCTGCCCGAGTGGAGATGTGCTTTTGTTGGAACTGCAGGTGTCCCTCGTGGGCTTCCCTGGGTCCTGCAGGGGCTGTGGGGTCCCTGTGCATCCTGAACTGAGCAGCCAACACACTCTGAGGTTCTGACAGCTCTGTTTCTGCCTGTTTGGTTTAGATCCTGGACATGCCTGGTGGACTTGGAAGGGCTCAATATGAGGCACCTGTGGCGGCCTGGGGTGAAGGCCCTGCTCAGGATCATTGAGGTGGTGGAGGACAACTACCCCGAGACCCTGGGGAGGCTCCTGATCGTCAGAGCACCTCGGGTCTTCCCTGTGCTCTGGACCCTGGTGGGTGAAACCTGGGCTCTGCAGGATCACTGACACTTGTGCAGGTTCACAAAGAGCTATCTCAGCAGAGGCAGGGAGGGGAAAACTCCAGGCAGCTGGTGGTGAGCTCCTGAAGAGGCCAGAGCAGAGCCAGGCCCTGGGGTGCCTGTAGCTCACTGGGTTCTAGGGCTGCCACCCACCAGGACATGGTGAGAAACCTGAGTCCCAATTCCCCGTTCCACCTAAACTTGGTGGCTTTTCACACAGATGGGAAAAGACAGAAAATCTTTTAATCTCATGCTGTGGGACACTGAGGGGTGATAAGTAGTAAATAATAAATCTGGTTCTGCCTGGTGCCTGCTGGCTGCTCTGGCAATGTGAGAACGTGGTTGTTACATTTCTCGTGAGGTTTATGGGTGAGGCAGTGACTGTGTATGAAGCAGAAAGTGCTGTGAGATGGTGATACAGAGGGAGAACATCTGCCATTGGTGATCCCTTTCTTTGGGAAGTGCCTCAGAGCTGTGAAGCTCTAGACACTGCTGAGACCTTCCAGGCTAGAGCCCAAAGCATCATGGCTCAGACAGTGTCTCCAGCTGCCCTCAGTGACAGCCGTGTCTCCTGTGCCCTTTGTCTGTCAGGTCAGTCCCTTTATCAATGAGAACACACGGCAGAAGTTCCTCATCTACAGTGGCAATAACTACCAGGGCTCGGGAGGGCTGGTGGACTACGTGGACAAGGATGTGATCCCAGACTTCCTGGGAGGAGACTGCATGGTGAGCTTGCTTTCCTCCTGTGCGGGTGGAATCTGGAACTGGTTCCCTCTTCCCCACCACCCTGGCCTTCCACTGCCTTCTGGAAGGGGTTAAGCCTCTGTGCTGGCCAGGACCCCCCTGCTCTGGGCACGGGGCAGTTCACTTGGGCACAGGAGGCTGCCCCTGCAGTGCTGCTGCTGCCCTGGGGGTCCTGGACAGGGTCAGAGGGCAGCTCCCCACAGGGAGCTCACACAAACCCTGGCAGTTCCAGGGAACTCAGAGCCACTGTGCAGCCCTGGCTCAGCTGAGGGCTCAGCCCCTGTCTGACAGCCAGGAAGTGTTCCTGGCTCACTGCTGGAGTATCCTGACCCTCCTGTTGGTGTGTGTGACCATTGCAGTGCACGGTCCCAGAAGGGGGGCTGGTCCCCAAGTCCCTCTATCAAACCGAGGACGAGCCGGAGAACTCGGATCACATCCGGCTGTGGACAGAAACCATCTACCACTCTGCAAGTGTCCTCAAAGGAGCCCCCCACGAGGTACAGAGCTTCCCTGGGCTGCAGGAGGTGCTGGGCTGGGACAGGGACGTGTCCCCTCTGCGGGGGCTGGCTGGAGCAGCCGAGGGTTCCCGCAGAGGGAGCAGGAGAGGGCTCGGCAGCAGCTGCTGTTCCTGGAAGGGATCAGCTGGAAGTGTGGCAGTTTAGAGCAGCAGTGTCTCTCATCTCTGCTATGGCCTGATCTTCTGTAAGGTCCAGTCTGTCCCTCCTCCTCCTGGGGGAAATAAAGGCCCCTCAGTTTCCCTTCTGACAGTTCTGCTCCCGTTCCCAGTGGCGTCGCTGGGACAGGGATGGGGGGGATAAAGGAAGGCGTGTGCTGGGAACTGCCTGGTGGGAGTCAGCAGGAAACAAGGTGTCCCAAAAAGGAGCAGTTAAGTGTCAAATCAGCCCTCTGGCCTCTCTGATGGGGAGTGACTCTGATTTGGCTCTTTGCTGTGTCCTGCGTTGCTCCTCAGTTCCACTGAGGTTTTCCTGGAACAAGTAACTCATTTACAAGCAACTCTGATATGGGGAGAGAAGGTGAAAACACCTGAGTGGGTGTGCTAGGGTTGGGAATGGGGATTGGTGTGCATCCCCCTCAGGAATCAAGGCCATCAGCCAGCAGAAGGATTGTGGAGCCGAGTGGGTTTGCCCCAGAGTGGGGAGGAACACGCTGCTGCCACCTGAGCAGCTGACCCTGCAAGGGGCTCGTTCTCTTCCCTTCTTAGATACTTGTGGAGATCCTGGAAGGGGAATCTGTCATCACCTGGGACTTTGACATCCTGAAGGGAGATGTGGTGTTCAGCCTCTTTCACTCCAAACGAGCTCCTGAGCCGGGTCACAAAGAAGCCACGGCCCCAAGTCCCTCTGCTGCAGGGGACAACGTGCAGCTCATCGACAAGACCTGGGTGCTGGGGGTGGATTACAGCCGGGTGGAGTCTCCTCTGGTCTGCAGGGAAGGAGAGAGCATCCAGGTCAGAGGGGCTGGGGCCTGGCATGGCTTTAGAGTCCTGCAAACTCCAGAGTAATCGGGGGGCAGGGAGGGAAGTGATGGTGGGGGAAATCAGGAACTGCTGGAAATGGGGGCTTGGTCATTCCCAGCAGCAGGGGAGGGGGGGATCCTGCCCTTCTGCCCCACTCAGGTCAGACCCCACCTGCAGAGCTGCCTCCAGATCTGGGGTCCAACAGCACAAGGACGTGGAGCTGCTGGAGCCAGTCCAGGGGAGGCCACGGAGATGCTCCAAGGACTGGAGCCCCTCTGCTCTGGAGCCAGGCTGGGAGAGCTGGGGGTGTTCACCTGGACAGGAGAAAGCTCCAGGGAGAGCTCAGAGCCCCTTGCAGGGCCTAAAGGGGCTCCAGGAGAGCTGGAGAGGGACTGGGGACAAGGGATGGAGGGACAGGACCCAGGGAATGGCTTCCCACTGCCAGAGGGCAGGGCTGGATGGGATTTTGGGAAGGAATTGTTCCCTGGGAGGGTGGGGAGGCCCTGGCACAGGGTGCCCAGAGCAGCTGGGGCTGCCCCTGGATCCCTGGCAGTGCCCAAGGCCAGGCTGGACAGGGCTGGGAGCAGCCTGGGATAGGGGAAGGGGTGGAATGGGCTGAGCTTTAAGGTTCATTCACACCCAAACCATTCTGTGATCATTTCCTGGATTCCCTGTGAAAGTGGGGACTCCTGTTTTGAGTGAGTCATTGGAAAGAGACTCCAAACTAAAAATCTAATGGAAAGTAAGCTAAAGAAGGTTTTTTTTTCCCCTACTGGTACCTCAGGGCTGTGTCTCAGGCAGGTGAAGCAGGTGAGTGACACCTGTGCTGGGCCATGCAGCCATTCCCCCAGACCCCCGTGGTCACCTGCTGTCCCTCCCTCTCTGCAGGGCTCCCACGTCACACGCTGGCCTGGCTTTTACATCCTGCAGTGGAGGATGCACGGGCCCCTGCCCTGCTCCAGCTCCAGCCTCCCCCGCGTGGACGATGTCCTGGCCTCCCTGCAGGGCTCCAGCCACAAGTGCAAGCTCATCTACTACTACGAGGTGCTGGCCTCCAAGGACTTCAGGTAGGCCATTTACAAGGGGTTTACTGCGAGTTGCACCGGGTGTGAGTAAAACATTTGGGTAGCAGAGACCCCTGCAGGGGATGTGTTTCATTGGCAAGTGGATGGACACAAAATTGGTGGCATTGGTGGCACAAGATGCCACCAATCTCCTCTGGTGCTGTAGGGGTTTGAAAGTTCCCTTCACTCCACGTCCACCAGTGGAAGTTGTGCTTTGGGTCTTGCTTGCAGCTGCCTGAAGAGCAGGAGGGTTTTGACTCAGGAGGGGTTTTATCATAGTTGGGAGTATTTTGAGAAGCTGCTTTTGGAGTAATTTAAATACTTCCCAGATAATTTTGTTTGGCACCTGAGAAGGATGAGCCCTTCTGAACAAGGGAACAGTCAGGGTGTGCCTGGCCTCCTCCTCCAGTGCTCGAAGCACTTCCCAATCTCCTGTTCATCTGAGCTCTGTGCAGGCCCTTGACCTTCCCTAGAGCTGGAGGGAGCATTGGGCAGAACAGGCTTGAAGGTGCTGAGCTCGAGGAGTGACCTGGCCAGGTCCTGTGGGGTCAGAGCAGCAGAAATGCCTCACTGCAGTCCTGCTTGTTCCTTGGGGCTCCTCCCGAGCCCAGCCTGCCTTTGGAAGGAGGAGCTGGAGATGGAGTTGGGACTCTGGTGTTCAGCAGCCTGGAGTCCTGGGGTTCCCAGGGCTGCATTTGGAGTGCTCTGGAGCTTCCCCTTCTCCTCAGGGACAGCTCCCAGAGGGTTCCCAGGGCTGCATTTGGAGTGCTCTGGAGCTTCCCCTTCTCCTCAGGGACAGCTCCCAGAGGGTTCACAGGGCTGCATTTGGAGTGCTCTGGAGCTTCCCCTTCTCCTCAGGGACAGCTCCCAGAGGCTCCAGCTGAGTCCCCTTCCCCAGAACAAGTCAGAGACAAGGAATTGTATCTGTAACTGGGAAAAAGTGTCTCTGAGTGATTCATTTTTCATCATGACCCAGAGATTCTTAGAGAGCAAGTGGGAAATGATGGGTCAGAAGCACTCTGCAGGTGTTAGAGAGGGGGAGCTGATCTGTGGGAGGAACAGTTATCCCTTCGTCGCTGCCTTCCTAACGGCACATCTGCTCTGTCCCACCCCAGGGGATCCATGTCGAGCCTGGAATCTTGCAACAGCGGCTTCTCCCAGCTGAGTGGAGTCACCACATCTTCCAGCCAGTCCCAGAGCAGCTCCCACCTTTCCAGATAGCAGAGCCAAGGCTGCAGCAGCAGGGAGACCCCCCCGGGGCTGCTCCGGCCCCAAACCAAAGAGCTCCAGGGCTGAGCCGTGGGGCACTCGCAGCCGTTCGGACACAGAGAGGCCGCTGGGAGCTGCTTCAGCCACAGAAACTGAAATGCCAAGGGCAGGTTTAGGAGTTCTGGGCCAGCTGCCTGCCTCTCAGCCGTCTCCTTCACCCCCTGTGGACTGGGAGTTGGCAGGAATCCGCTCCAAAGGGCTCTTCCCATCGGTCCTTTTCCCGCAGAGGAGGCTGATGTTGCCTTACCTGTTGGACCTTCAGATAATTCCTGGGTAGCAAAGCAAAGGGAATTTCCTGGGTGCCCACGGGGTGCTGGCTCCACACTGGGCAGTCAGGTGGGCATTCCAGGGGCAGGGAAGGAACTGCCTCCACCTGGGTACAGGTAGGACGGTTCAGAAATCACTTCCAGGCCAAACCAAAAACCTCTTCTGCTCTGGCAGGATGCTCTGGGAAATGTGTTGGATTTTTTTAACCTTGCTGAGAAACAAAGTCAAAATGGTTTTGTTTTTTTTTTAGAAACTCCAGGCATTGAATCTGCCTCCAGTGAGTGGCATCTTCCAAACTATTGTTTCTTTTTACTCAGGTTTACAGCAATAATGAGTAGGTCTGTCCCATTCCCGAGTGGATGGGAACTGAATCCAGTTCTAAAGGGCTAAGAAAAGCAATATTTGATTTCCTGAAGGCACAAGATTTTCTGGCAGTATTACAGAACTTGCTTCTTTTAAACACGAGCTCACTTGAAACCTTTCAGAGAGGCGTGTATGTATGTAAGCACTTACTGAAGCCTATTTATTCTATACTAGCTTATTTTAAATTAATTTTTAACTTATTTATAATGTCAGAAATGACTATTTATTAAATACAGTCACCTTTTTTTAATGGGATGAACTTTGTTTTAGCAAAGAGTAACTGATTGTCTTCGATCCCGAGCACTCTTCCTGCTCGGGTCCTGATCTTTGGGATCGCTGGATGTTCTTGCAAAAGGGCTGCACTGGGGTAAGGGCTGGGTCACCTTCCTTGCAAGGAAAGGTGAGAGTCCAACGCTGTTTTTTTGGACTGTTTTTTAGGATTAAGAAAGGAGGATTGAGTTGAGGAGCTGTCACGAAGATGCACTGTCTTCCTACACACCAAAAATGCCAATGTTTGTTCCTAATCCGATTGTTCCTGCAGCCGGGCCGGGGAGCAAAGTTATCCATGTCCTTGTCCAGGTGGCAACAAACGGGGAGCAGGTGTCAAACACTCCCCAAGGTTTCTTTCAGCAACCTGTGAAGCTGTTCCTTCCCACCCTGCTTCTTTTAATCACTGGTTTTGAAGCACCAGGCTCTGCCAAAGGAGAAAAGAGCCAAAATATTCGGGACAGTGGGAGACAAAGAACTCGATGGGGGTTTTGAGTTGTTTTTTTAAGGGGTGGGGTTTTTTTAAGGATTGGAGCCAAGGGAGTCACTCTCCACCTTGCATCTCTCCCTGTGAACAGGTAACTTGGAGAGAGCTCAGGGAAGTTCTGATTTCCAGTTCTCAGTTGTTCCTTAGACTTGAATGTTTCTCCCAGACAAATGAAACTTCTGTCTCTGGCATCTCAGCGTAACTGGAGTCTGATAAAGAGGGACAAATACCACCTTTCCTCTGGAAAGTCGGGAATTCTGAGGAAAATCCTTGACCCAGAATTAAATCTGATTCTAGAAACAGTTTCAGACTCCCAAAGCCCCAGGAGCAAACCCAGCCCCGTCTCCCCTGTGCTGTTTCAGGATTTTACCTTCCTTGCTCACGTCCTACAGTGGCAGCGTTGCTGTTCCCTGGGTTTGCTCTGGGTCAGAATCTCTTCCTTTGCCCTGGATTTTTTTTACCTTTATTTTGAAATGTGGGATTTGCTGTTTTCTGCCCACCAGAAGTTTTGGGTATTTAACTTTTGTCGGTGAAACACCTGGAATTTGGCCCCTGGCAGATCTCTGAAGGGCTGCATCCACAGAGTGTTCCTGGCTCTGGGGATCTCCCAATCCTGGTTTTTCCTCTTGTCCCTTGGCAGCACCAGATCATGGCACAGTTCTCTGGAGCAGCTTGTGACCTCTCCTTGGCAGGGCTGCCTGGGTTATTCCACCTGACAATTTACTTTGAAACCAATTTAAATAATCCAGTATTTTTTTCCTTTTTCTCCTGAATGATGACAGGAGAAAGGGAACAGCAGCCTGGATGCTGTGCTGCGCTTTTTAAACCTCACCTTGTGAACTGCAGGTACCCGAGACACAGAATTCTTCTGCATCACCTTTTCCCCCCTCAAATGACATCAATGTGCTTTAGAAAATAAACCCCCGGTTTTCTTCCCAGTGAGCTGATTCTGGGAGGGGTTCTGGATCCTCAAAAATCTCCTAAGCCAGAACCTTGGGACATGGCTTCATTCTGGGTGCTGCCAGTGCTGCAGCAAAGCCCTCCCCGCTCCCTGCCCAGCAGCCGCTCTGCAGCGCGGCCGAGGAGCTCGGGCTGCGTGCAGGGAACGAGCCGCTCATTGCCCACGGGCTCCCTCCCGGTCCGCCGGCAGGGAACGAGCCGCTCATTGCCCACGGGCTCCGGGTCTGCCGGCAGGGAACGAGCCGCTCATTGCCCACGGGCTCCGGGTCCGCCGGCAGGGAACGAGCCGCTCATTGCCCACGGGCTCCGGGTCTGCCGGCAGGGAACGAGCCGCTCAGTGACCACGGGCTCCCTCCGGGTCCCCCGGGGCTCTCCCCGTGTCACATCCGTATGCAAACACAACACCTACCTCAGAGCTGCTGCCGCTCCCGCGCCGGGAGGGGAGTGCGGGATGTGCAAGGTGCAGAGGGCTGTGCCACAGCTCGCAGCTGAGTGTGGTCACATGTGCAACCTTCATTCTCAGCGAGTGCTCCAGCTCTGCCCCATTCCCTGCGGCCCGTCCCAGGGCTGGGGAGGGCAAACGCGGAGCTTGAGGGTGGATGTTGGATGGCCTCAGCTGTCGTTCAGGGCAGTCCTGAGCCAGTTTTTGCTGCCTCTCCGGTGTGAAAAGGGCTTTTTCCCCGCTGCAGGAGAACGGCTGAGCCCTCGGGGCGCCAGGGGCGGCCGCAGCCCCGCAGGAGCAGCAGCGGTGCCGGCCCTGGGGGCTCTCCCGGGGAGGCACCCGAGCAGCTCAGCCGTTCCTCGGCTCCTGCACTCGCAGCTGGGAAGAGAATTCCCGACTGGCGCCAGGCCAGGGCATCCCGAGTGACTGAGCTGCGGCCGCGTTCCTGGGCTCAGCCGGTTCGGTTCTGGCCGTTCCCTTTCAGGAACTTTGAATTTACAATTCCAATTTGGTTTGTTATCAGAAGATTTTGGAAATGCCATCATCCACTCGCAATTCCCAGTAGGAAGCAGTGAGCCCAGCTGTCCACCACGCTGGGCTGGGAAGCTGCTGGGGCTGAGGCCAGCCCTGCTCCAGGCAGGGAATCCCTCATTTCAAAAGGCATTTTACGAGCTCACGCTGCTTTAATATCCCAAATGTTTGTACTGTGAGCAATTAATGCAAGGAACAGCTATTAGAGACTTAATTGACAGCAGCTGTCAAAGATTCCTGCATGCAATTAGCTTTAATATTCCTCCAACACGTTTGTGACGCTCCTTACATCTGATTATTTCTCTCTTGGAAGGTGAGATTGGAGTCAAGTCACATTTGCTGGCTTTTAGTGACACCAACACCCACTTCCAAGCTCTCAGTTACACGTAAGTTAAATGGGCATTAATTAAGGTTTTCAGCAAGCACTTACTTTCTCTCCCTTGCAGCTGGCTTTGGTTTAATACACTGAAATCCTCATTTTTCTCAGCCAAACCTCCTGTAAGAGCCCCCTGCAGGGCGCTGTAGCAACACACGTCCTCCAGAGACGGTGTCTGTGGGTCCTGGTAGAGCTGTACTTTTGGGTATGTTGGAAATAAAACATCTCTGAGAACACGTGGAATTGTTGGATTCAAGTGTTGAAATTGCAGGGCAATGACAATTCAAGCCTGTGTGCTGCTCTCTCTGCCCCCAGCAGCAGAGGTAAGGCTTGTATTCACCTTTTCCTGCTTTTTAACTAAAATTTTTGGGCTTTTTTCTACAGAACCAGCAGGTTTTGTTTCCTTTCCTAGCACAGGGTGGGCTGGAACAGCACATCCTGCGGTGTGGTTGTTATTAAAAATAAAAGAGCCCCTGGGTTCCAGTGGGTGGCTGAGGTTAACTGGGAAAGGATCACAGCTCCTTCTGCAGCTGGACATCAGGAATTTCCAGTTTCAGGCAGGTACCACTAATAGACTTTATTCAAGTTTCAAATAATCTTCTGTAAATCATAGAAAAATAGAGTCTCTTGGTTACAGGCTGATTTGATGCCACCACTGGCACAGAAATGACACATCCTTTACTGGGAGAGGTAAAAAAGGGAGCGAGTGCATAAAGGTGTGTGGGGCTCAGACAGGTTCTCACCCCTCTGCAGCATCCACGGGGCTCGTCCAAGGCTGTGTTCCCCTCACAGGGAAGCAAACTCAAACACTGTTTCAATGGAACTGCAAGGATGTGCTCCAGATTCCCAGACCAGGTGCTTGGGATCCTGGCTTGGCTGGAGCCCTTGCTGGTCCCTCTGAGGAGTGCCCAGCTGGGGCAGGGCAGCCCAGTCCGTGCCATGCCAGCCGTGCCAGGCTGTCCCTGTCCGTGCCCTTCCCCACAGGGAGAGCTCCGGGCTGGGTCGGTGCCAGGGTCCCTCAGCCCCGGGGCAGGGCAGAGCCTTTCAGCTCCGGGGAGCTGGAGAGATGCCCCGATGGCAGCTGTGACCTGACAGGGCTTTCCGTGGTGCTGTGCTGCAGGAGCTGCCCCAGAGCACAGCACCCCTCACCCCCGGGGCTGCTCTGGGCTGAGGATCGGCCAGGAAACGCTCCAGCCCTGCACGGGGCTGCCACAACCCCGGGTGTCACCCCTGAGCCACCACCGGGGCCAGGAGAGGAGGGCTCTGCTTGCACTGGGTGCTGCACCTGCTTCAACATTTTAGAACAAACGTTTTGTCACTTTTCTGATTAAAATCTGAGCTTACCCAGGAAGGGCAGACATTGACAGTAATACCCTTAAGCCCAGCTCTGTACTAGAGGCAGTTTATCTCGCATCTTAAAAATACTGAGCCCTGCTCGAGTGAGCAGGGGCCTTTCTGAGGTGCCTGCCTTGCATCCCTCACTGCTTCCCCTCAAGTTTTGGAAGGAACCAGCCCCTCTCCTTTCCTGCTGCAGCTGTGGAATTCCCTCACCCAGGGGATGTCCTGCATCCCCTCATGCTGCAGTCCCGGGTGCTGGGGCAGCAGAGGAAAGGAAAGCACAGCCTGAGCAGGGGCTGAGGATCCTCAGGCAGCAGTTTGAGGCTCCCAGCGGGAAGAACCCCGGTCCCAGTCGGTGCTGAGGGGCAGTGCAGGGTGCACAGTGAAATACCTCATCTCTCCCCATCCATGGCTCTAAAGGAGTTCTTGGTTTGGGTCCTGAGTGTCCTCGGCCTCCTGAGTGTCCTCTGGCTCCTGAATGTCCTCCCGGTCCCAGGCGGCAGAGGCGGGGCTGTGCGGGGCGCCGCCGTTGATGTCCCTCAGGGGGAGGTAGCGATAGTCCCAGTGCCGCTGCTGCCGCTGCGCCCGCAGCACCAGCCCCACGTTCCCCAGGGCACTCAGCACAAGCAGCAGGGCCAGGGCAGAGCTCAGCGAGAGCCACGAGCTTCTGTGGGACACACAGATCACGTAACCAACAGCTCGCCTGTGTCACCCGTGCCCAGAGGATTGTCCCCCCTCCTCTGCGGTCCCAAGCCTGTGGGCAGCTCCCAGGCAGGACAGAATCAGGGAATCATTCAGGTTGGAAAAGCCCTCTGAGATCATCAAGTCCAACCATTCCCCCAGCACTGCCAAGGCCACCACTGACCCGTATCCCCATGTGCCACACCCACACGGCTTTTAAATCCCCCCAGGGATGGGGACTCCACCACTGCCCTGGGCAGCTGTGCCAGTGCCTGACCACCCTTCCCAGGAAGGAATTTCCCCAATATCCAACCTAAACCTCCCCTGGCACAGCCTGAGGCCGTTCCCTCTCATCCTGTCCCTGTTCCCTGGGAGCAGAGCCCGCCCCCCCCCCCGGCTGCCCCCTCCTGTCAGGGACTTGTGCAGAGCCACAAGGTCCCCCCGGAGCCTCCTTTTCTCCAGGCTGAGCACCCCCCGTGCTCTGTGACAGCCTCTGAGATGCACAGTGAGCACCACACACTTACTCTGACAGAGAGAATTTTTCTTTGCTCTTCTCCTTATTCTGGGAAGCCAAACATTGTCCAGCTGGAAAACAAAGAGGGAAGAAAGGTGAGGCAGGGTGCAAAATTCCACTAAAAAAGAGCAAGCTTAAGCAGAGCTGGTGACTAAGCAAACACCATTATGCACTAAAGCTGCTCTCCCAACTTTTTTAAAGCCCACCCCCTGCAGTTGGGTACCTCTGTGTAAGCGGTCCTGCAGTGCCCCGTGGTGGGTGATGTTGCAGCTGCCCGTCTCGGGGTCACAGGGACACGAGTGGTCACACGCGCAGCGGCTCTGGCAGCTCGGCCCAAACCAGCCCAGGGGACACTCTGGGGATGGGATCACAAATCACAATGGGTCATTGCCAAAGCTCCACCGGCTCTGAGACCCACCTCCAGCTCAGCTGAGCCTGCAGCAGCCTGGGAGCACCATGCTGGGAGTTCAGGGCTGCTCCTTGGTGAGCCTCAGAGGGAAGTTTGTGTAGAACTGGGATCAGATCACAGAATCATTCAGTTTGGGTTGGAAGGACCTTAAAGACCATCTTATTCCACCCCCTGCCATGGGCAGGGACACCTTCCACTGTCCCAGGCTGCTCCAAGCCCCAGTGTCCAACCCAGCCTTGGACACTGCCAGGGATCCAGGGGCAGCCACAGCTTCTCTGGGCAACACCTCTGGGGTAGGAGTGGCTGAGTGTTCCCAGGCTGGAACAGAGCATCGCTGACAGAATCAGGCCCCAGGAAGTTCACACCCCACTGTAATTAACTCGTTCACTCAGATACAGGGGGGCCTGCAGTGGCTGCACGAGGGAGAACAGGGCCAGCTCCATTAGCACTGGCACGAGGAGTGTGAGGGTGGGACGGCAGGACAGCCCTCTGGAGCATTCCCCAGGCACTGACCTGGATCCCCTGAAGCCTGGGCTACAGCAGGGCCTGGTGCAACACCCTGGAGCAGAGGATGTTTGGTGTTCACTCAGGGGCTCTGGGAAAGGAATGCTCTGGGAAAGTTCTTTGGGGCTGAGACTAAACAGGAATCCACCATTTGCTGTTGATGAAGCAAACTCCTCTTTCCTCTCTGCTGCTTCCTCTCCTTCTCAGCCCATTTGGGTAGGATAGGCAGGCCCAGAAGAGCCTGGAGGGGCTGGTGATGCTCAGGCCTGAGCTCCCCTGGCAGAACTGCCCTTGCTTTGCCTACAAGAGGTGGCTCAGCCCCGGTGGTCGCTGAGAGCAGCCCTTACCCTGCTCACAGCTGGAAGCCGGCGGGGCAGGACCAGGCTCCGTGCACGGGGTCACAGGAGCTGCCCTGCTGGCACCGGCATTTCTGGCTCCAGGATTCCCCACAGGAACCAGGAGCACAAGGTGCAGAGACAAGCAGAGATGTCACCAGGGCCCTGGCTGCAGGGGTGAGCAATCCCAGCTCACAGCCACAGCTCAGGGCGTGCAGGGATGCTCAGCAACAAGCTGAGTGTGAGCCCTGAACACGGAGCAAGGGCTTGAGTGTCTCACACCAAGCCAGTTGTGGCGCTCCAGCTGCAATTAAACTCACGCCGCCTAAAAGGAGCAGCCCAGGGGGTGCCTTTCCCTTCCCTGCCCCCTCTCGGGCAGGCAGCTGTTGGGAAGTGGTTCCCACTCCCCTCTCCCTGGCTGTGAAGAGGGAGTGGAGCAGCAGTGAGTATTTACCTTCGGTGCAGTTGCTGCCAGTCCAGCCGGCGTCACACAGGCATCCAGCTGTGCAAACACATGGAACGGGCATTACTGACAACAAAAAACACTTGGAAGCAGCAAGGACTTGAAATTAGGAGCCTCTGCCTCTCGAGGTGTCCTCCTACCCCTGCCAGGGAACCCCCAGAAGAGGAACCCTGCGCTCACACCACGGGTGGGTTCACACACACCCCCTCCCCAGCTGCAGAGCAGAGTCCCTGCTGACGGCATCCCCCGGGATCAGCTCTGGGTCAGCTACTGGCAACACCTGCACCCACCAAGCTCTGCCCAGCCACTGCACTGGGGCACACCTGAATGAGAGTCGAGCCAGGAGGACGGGAAGAGGGTAAGGGGATCGGGCAGGCACAGAGGGGCAGAAGCTGGGGGCAGACATTCCTGCAATCCCCAGGTTCAGAGTCGTGGAAGAGTAGCAACTGCACACTTGTGAAAATTACGAGCAGGAGAGGCAAGTAAAGAAGGAACAGTAAGGGGAGGGGACAGAAGCAGCTGCTGTCACACAGCAGAATGCACAGCCCTGCCCATCAGCAGCCTCACAAAAACCCCAGAGCACAACTCTGGGGCAGAAAGGGAAACTGAGGCACAGAGCTTGAAGTTTCGAGCCCCGAGCCCCAGCGCTGCTGCTGGCTCCTAAAGGCAACGTGCTCGGACCATCTGTGCCTGGGACGCTGGAGGAGAGGGGAAGCAGCCCCACCCACCCAGCTGGTTCCTGGACAGGAGATTCCCCAGGGATACCCCCCAGGGATACCCCCCAGGGATACCCCCCAGGTCCTGCCCCCCCTGCGGCCCCTCGGTGTGACACAGTGGGACTCACAGGCGCTGCAGACGCCGTGCAGGCTGCAGTTGGCGGGGCCGCAGTCCAGGGTGTCACAGGCGGGACCCGCCCAGAAGCGGCCGTGGCAGCGGCAGTGCCCGGCCACGCAGAGCCCGTGGCCGCTGCAGTCGGGGGGGTCACAGGCCGGCTCGTGCACGCACACCACGGTGGAGATGCTCCGGGGACACCGCCACATGCTGTCAAAGGGGCTGGGGACGGCAGAGGGGACGGCGTGAGCTGGCACTGTGCTGCCCGGCCCGACCCAACACCCGCTACATAACCCACAGATCTCGTTCTGACCCACGCTGGCAAACACCAACACTAATACTGGGAAAATAGAAACATAAAACTCCGTGGGAGTCCATGTTTTAACTGAGTGATCAATCCCATCTGATAGGTATCATTTCAGACGTGGAATTACAGAAGCAACACAGTCTCCCTTTAAGCAGTCCCAGCTTCCCTAATTTTGGCACCCAACACCCCTTTTCTTGAATGTTATTTGCTTTGATATAAATTATATCATTGCAGCTACGGCAACTGAATGTTAAATCCCTTCAGGTTTACAGTCAGAACTGACTAAAAAGTTGAATTTAAAGTAAAATATTCTTTAGATTCCCTCCAGTGAGGCAGGGCAGGGTGTCCCAGTCAGTGTTTCTCCTCCATAATAATAAGCTGCTGACAGATCTCTGCTAATTCCCATGAATGTGCAGCTCTGAATCTCCCAGACTAAGAGCTGCTGCCTTATCCGATTCCCACATCAGCCACTCAGTCACAGGCACAGCTTTGCTGCCTGTCTGGAAGCAGCTCAGCTTTAATCCTGGATGACTAAGTGGAAAAAACATGGAGTCACTCAATCGCTTTAAACTCTAGAGCTGCTCTGTCCCCGCAGATCCTGTCACCTGCCTTTGCTGTGCCCTCCCAGCCAGGCCAGGGGGTGGGACTGGGCCCTGCACCCCGACAGGAGCAGCCCTGGGCACGAGCCAGCAGCACCTACCAGTGCTCAGAGGGGTAATTGGCGAGGGTCCCGTTCAGGACCAGCGTGGCAGAGCCCCCGCCATCCAGGTTGATAGCGTTGATGACTCCCTGCTGCTTCAGGAATTCTGCCATTTCCCACAGGCTGACCCTGCAAAGCAGAGGTTGGTGGTTGATTTGCCTTCAGTGAAGCTGTTAGATCAGGAATTTGCTGCTCTCCGTGGTGGAAGGGGAAGCTCTCCCATCCCAGGCACCCTGAGGAGGGCTGCGTGAGCCTTCTCTGGCTCTCCTGAGCTCTGCAAGTCTCTGCCTTAAACCACATCCCTGGCAGCTGCAGTGTCCCTCCAGTCCCAGCAGTTTAGGACCTTATCCCAGCCCTTACCCTCTGGATTCTGTCTGTCCATCCACGTGAACCAGGACCAGCCGGCCCTGAGCGTCGTGTCCCACGGCGGTCCTGGCTGAGATCACATTGATGAACCTGTCAAAGGTTCCTGCAGGGCAGGGAACGAGTCACACTCAGCTGGGGGGCACCATGGGCTGTTAAGACACATCTGTCTGCAAAACAGCTCCCAGCAAGGGCTCGTCTGAGCTGAGACACAGGGAGAGCACAGCCCAGGCTCCTCTTGTTCATCCCAGCCCTACAGAAGTGCTCTTGGTTAAGTTTCTGTCTGGCACAGGGACAAAGCAGGGGATTCACAAGCCCTTGGCTTTAAACTCCTGTAAGAGGCACCTGCTTTGAGTTTCTCTGGACAGGTTGGCAGGATAGGAATTCTTGGCTGGGAGGGTGGGGAGGCCCTGGCACAGGGTGCCCAGAGAAGCTGGGGCTGCCCCTGGATCCCTGGAAGTGTCCAAGGCCAGGTTGGACGGGGCTTGGAGCAACCTGGGACAGTGGAAGGTGTCTCTGCCCATGGCAGGGGGTGGAATAAGATGGTCTTTAAGGTCCTTCCAACCCAAACCATTCCATGATTCCATGAAAGCTGGACTTGTTAAGTGCCCCTCCTCCCAAGAGCCCCACGGGAAGGACAATCCACGGCCAGGCTGAAGCCAGGCCCCCCAGTCTTTACCTGTGGTTTGAGTGTCACCGCACTCGGCCGCCCGACTCTGGTTGATGTACACCTCTCCGTTCCTCAGGAGCCAAACCACCCCGCTCACGAGCTGCACAAAAGGGTTCGACTGATCCAGGACATCCTTCTCAGACAGGTAGCTAGGAAAAGAGGGCAGGAGGGTCACCCACAGTCACAGCATGCCACGTTAAAGCCTCTCCTGCTGCCAGCAGGCTCCTGAAGCAGGGAGAAGGGGAGAAGGTGGTGGAATGAAGGATAGCTACATCCAAAACCAGGGGCCAAGCAGTGTGAAACATCACTGTAGCAGCCAGAGCAGCCCCCGTTCTCTGCTCTTCTGCACAAACCCACAGCTAATGATGGTCCCAGGCCACTGTGCCTGAAACAACTCCTGCCAGCAACGTGGCCAGTGGATCCGAGCCAGGGTAACAAGGGCACAAAGCATCTGGCAGAGCACAAGGACAGAGCCACTGCCAAACACTCGGGGATCTGTGGAAGCAGCTGGAACATCTTGCTGCCTGTCAGCTTCTATTCTCCAAAAATGTGACAGCAAACAGCTTTGGAGCTACAGCATCCAGCCTGCCTGCAGCTGCACTGGATGCTACCTGCTCCTTCCATCTGGGAAGGAGGTTCCTCTGCTCCTGCAGAGAGCAAGAGGACTGTTCAGCTGCCACCTCCACGCTCAGGTGCTGTGTCACCACAGGGTGCTTCCCAAGGGATGTTGCTCTCTCCTGAATTCGGGTGATGAGTAACACCTGCCTCATCGGAGCCTGGTGCTGGGGGATGTTTGCAATGAGAGGAGAGGACGGGAGCAGGGGCTGGAGCTGGCCATGCCCTGCCAGAGGCTTTGGGTTTAAAGGTGACTTTTTTGATGTCTTGTGGGAGCTGGATGCTCTACTTTTACCTATTTGGTACCCGTGACTGTGGGCAAGCAAAGCTCTGTGCTTTGTAGAAAAGTGTAATTGCAAATACCTGAATGGGAAACATGCAAAAAGAATTCCCTGTTCCCATGGGAAAGGAACAAGAAGACAACATGAACATGGGTGAAAAGAGTTCAAATTACACAACGGTTTGGGCAGGGACTGACAGCTTTTAAAGCCTGGATTCACCCACTGTCAGCCCAGGGAGAGGCAGCAGCTTTGGAGGGTGGGGCTAACTGTGCCCTGTGCTGTGTCCTGCTGGTCATGATGCAGGGTGAAAGAGGGAAGTTGGGAACGAGTTTCCCCACTGTCCTGACAGCCTAAATTATTTACACCCAAACTACTTTTCTGGTCATGGTTTGGAAGGCACAAAGCCACCAAGCACCACGATAACTCCATTTGACAGGGACGTCCTGCCAGAGCTGGGGAGCAGCAGGGCAGAGCTGAGGTTGAGGACTCTACAGTGCCCCCGAAATCGCTGCTGGTCCCCTCTGCAGAAGCCCCCTCACTAAAGGGACATGTCACTGACCCACCCAGCCCCTCTCTCACATAAATCAAGGCCGTCAGAACGGCTGCAGGAAAAAGCCCTGGCTCGGCACACTCTGTGTGGCTTTGCAGGGACCCTTGCTGAGGCCTGGGAGTGAGCTACAAGAAGGGTGGAGAATGCAGCTTCCAGGCTGCTGCTGCATCTTCTGAGACCATCAGAAGGATCCTGGGAACCCTTCTGGGACCTTTAGGATCCTGCTGCTGCTGCTGCTGGAGAAGGGCAGCTCCTGGAGGCCTTTCACTCCAGGGAGCACTACAGTCCCCCAGTCAAATATTCCTCATCAGAGGGTGCTTGGAGCTTCTGTCTCCAGCTGCTTGGGGAGTGTCACATGTCCAGGTGGGAAAGAAGGCCACGGTGTGGCCAGCAGAGCCACGGTAGTGACCATCCCCTGTGCTGGGCACTGCCGAGCCACCTCCAGTCCTGGGGGCAGTTCTGGGCCCCTCTTGACAGGAAAGACACTGAGGGGCTGGAGCGTGTCCAGGGCAGGGAATTAAGCTGGGAAAGGGGCTCAGCCTGGAGAAAAGGAGGCTCAGGGGGGACCTTGTGGCTCTGCACAACTCCCTGACAGGAGGGGGCAGCCGGGGAGGGTTAGGTTCTGCTCCCAGGGAACAGGGACAGGACAAGGGGAAACGGCCTCAAGCTGTGCCAGGGCAGGTTTAGGTTGGATATTGGGGAAATTCCTTCATGGGAAGGGTGGTCAGGCACTGGCACAGCTGCCCAGGGCAGTGGTGGAGTCACCATCCTTAAAGTGTTCCAAAAAAGTGTTGATATGGTCAATCACAGGTTTGCCCAGAGAGGATGTGGAGTCTCCAGCCTTGGAGATGTTCAGAATCCAACCAGACACGGCCCTGAGCAGCCCGCTCCATCCAACCTGTGCTGAGCAGGGTGCTGGATGAGGCACCTCCTGAGGTCCCTTCCAAGCCCAGCCTTTCTGAACTGCAGCCAGAGCGCACACACTCCACTCTGCATCTCCTCTGCAGTGAACACAGAGCCCTCTCCCACTTCTGCCCCTGCCCAGTGTCCCCACTGCAAGGTGGGAGAGGAGACACTGGAACCTAAGCAGCCAGAGATCATAACTCCCTCAGCCTCTCTTCATCCTAGGACATGAGCCAAGGGCCACAGAGATAGCTCCACGAGGTACAGCTAGAACGTCCCTACTTCAGCATTCAAAGTGAGCTCCTACTCTTAACTGGGGAGGCCAAGGAGGCAGTGCTGGGATGAGCTTCCTGCCCAGTGATGCCTAAAAGTCTTCAGGGTAGAGAGCGCTCTCCAAAGACCCCCAAGCTCTTACCCGAACACCATGGTGCCATCTTTCCGGATGCCAAACTGAGCGTTTTGTATGCCTCCAGAGTCTCTCACCAGCTTTCCATCGCTCACAACATTCCCAAGGCACTCTCCAGTTTCCATGTTAAAGTACCCGCCGTTCTGGGCCACCAGACACTTCCTGAGCTTTGCAGTCTCCTCCACGGGGGCTCTGCGTTGAGCCAGGCAGCCGCCAGCCCCGCCCGGTTCCAGCACGGAGAAGGTCCTCAGGGGGTTCCTCACGAAAGTGAAGTGGCCATAGATGGCCTTGCTGTCGCTGCCCTCGGGGGGGATGTACGAGACAAACGTTCTGGTGACAGCCACCGGGCCGGCCGTGCTGTTGTCGCCGGGCCACGCTTCGTGCGTGACATTGCCGTACTTGAGGGGCTGGCAGTCCCTGACGTGCCTGTGGCTGTGCCGAGGGCCGTGCTGCCGGGGGGGGTAGGGCTGCAGCAGAGGCTCGCTGGGGGGGCTCCTGCAACGACAACACCCGGTTGCCCCAAGGCCGCAAACGCGGGATGACGAGAACGGCGCAGCTCGGGGTGGGCACGGCCTCGCTGGCACCCCGGGCCCGCTTCTCCCGCGTCCCCGGTGTGACCCGCCGCGGTTCAAGGGCGGCTGTCCCGCTTAGCACCCGCTCCGCCAGCCCGACCTCAGGGCACCGGGAGCCCCGGGAGCCGGGCACAGCCGCGCTCCGGGACAGGCTGTGCCCACACACTCACCCGGCGCCGCGGGCCACCTGCAGCGAGCCGAGCACTGCCAGC